>CAUYLG010046716.1:0-19718 GCA_963573385.1 Cacajao melanocephalus | reverse complement strand
GGTTCAGCTGTGCTTACTGTGAAACTCTCAGTCCTCAGCGCTTCCAATTGCTGTTCTCCTTGTGGGGGTGGGACCAGCCGAGCCGGACTCAAAGGGCACCCTGTCCCGTATACTCTGAGCCGAGAAGCGCCGTGCCGGGGCGCCGGCAAAATAGCCGCGCCGGCCAAAAAAGTCGCGCTGGCGACCCGTGTGGCTCCTCCGCCGGGAATCTCCCAGTCTGTGGGCAACAAAAATTCGTCTGAAAGTGCGGCGTCCACTCGCACTCTGCGCTTTCACTGGGACCTTCAATCCTGAGCTGTTGTTAATCGGCCATCTTGGATCTCTCTCCTAATTTTGTATTTTTAGTAGAGATGGGGTTTCTCCATGTTAGTCAGGCTGGTTTCGAACTCCCAATCTCAGGGGATCTGCCTGTCTCAGCCTCCCCAAAGTGCTAGGATTACAGGCGTGAACCACCGCTCCCGATCTAACATTTGTCTCTTCCCTTCTGCACACTTCCACTCTGGCTGGTAGCAGCTGTTCCCTTCTCCATGAAACTAGGATCTCCTTGTAGAGCAGTCTCCCCTCCTTCCCCAGTCCCAGGTGGAAAGTAGAGGGGAGAGGAGAGGAAGCAGGGGGCAGGCACACTTGATGGTGGGGAAAGCAGGGTATGAAGGCTTCTGCAGGATGGGGTGGGGGGGTGCTAAAAAGATAAGAGGCTGCCTGTTGGCCCCTCAACTCCGCCCACCTCACCTCCACCCCTACCCCCAACCCGGCAAAGTCCCCTTCTACCCCCAGGGACCACCAGGGAAGGAGAATAGCTCCAAAATGGCAGAGATCTAACCAGTGGCCCGACAGGACTATGGGGCCACCCTGCTGGTTTTCAGAGGTTTCTGAGACCCACAGTGAGAAGTGTGTTTTACGAAGTCATCCTGCGTGTGTGTGGACTGATGTATAAAAACCCCAAGGGGACAACGTCGTACTTGCTTTCACTATGCTGGGTGTATTCTAACACCTCCTATTATTTTCTATTCCATTTTGAAACCACTTCTTGTCATCACTTATAACAGGAGCATATAGCCCATATAGTGGGCAGGGCTGGTGCTCCGGAAGGGGCCCTGTGCCTGGGGTTTAATGCTCTGTGGTCACCATCTCGAAATTCTTAATCAATTATTCTTTGATTTTGGGCTAAGTGAGGTCTGATGGGAGACACGGCCCCCCCTTCCCGGGTTCTGGGCCACTCACCCCATTCCCTTGCCCCTGGTTAGTGTCAGTGGCTCTGTTTACCCCCCACCCCTGGCAGAGGCCTGGACACTGGCTGCCGAAGGGTCTTGATCAGGCAAGCCTCCCAGGGTGAGGGTTGGTCCATACTCCCCCACCAGAAACCCTGTGTCTGAAGGAGTGTGGCATTAAAGTACAAATAAAAAAACACCACAAGCTGAGAGACTGCCAAAGAAAGGAAAGAGCTTTTCCCTGCCTTTTGAACAGGGGGCCGTGCATCTTCATTTTTCTTTTTTGAGATGAAGTCTCACTCTGTCACCAGGTTGGAGTGCACTGACACGATCTCAGCTCACTGCAACATCCATCTCCCAAGTTCAAGCGATTTTCTTGACTCAGCCTCCTAAGCAGCTGGGACTACAGGTGTGCACCATCACACCAAGCTGATTTTTGTATTTTTGGTAGAGACAGGGTTTCATCATATTGGCCAGGCTGGTCTCGAACTCCTAACCTTGTGATCCACCTGTCTCAACTTCCTAAAGTGCCGGGACTACAGGCGTGAGCCACTGCGCCCCGCCCTATCTTCATTTTGTACTGAGCTCCACACATCATGCAGCCAGCCCTGCCTACTAAACCAATCTTGCAACTCACAGACGCATCGTGACTGGCAGTTTGAGAAACACCGCGTTAGCCGGCAGGGTATTATAGCTGACAAAAATGCAAACCTCCATCAGGTGGACTGAAGCTTCCATCACAATTCCACAATGAATTGGCTGTGTTTTATGGCGTGTCACTAACTCTCAACTCCTGTGTTCTCATCTGCAAAACCAAGATAATGCCAGGATCTACCTTTAGAGTCATGATGGGGACTGAATAAGGCAACGCGATGGGTCCGGGGCAGTGCCCTGAATCTGAGAAAGTCATTATGATTATTACTAGGTCACTCCAGTCTTTTGTCCAGCCCTGATTTTTTTTTCTCCCCATTTTGATGTATTTCTCAGAGGAAGGGATTCCTGAGCTGGGCTCTTAGAAGCAAGCAGAGATTTACTGTTTGGACAAGAGAGGAAAGGAGGGTGTCTGAGCAGACAGAACAGCAGAGGCTCAGAGGTGTGGCATATTTAAGAGAAGTGAGAGCAAACCCGTTCTGAGAGGCTGCCTTCCTAGTGAGAGGTGAGCCGGTGGGAGGGGCAACTGGGCAACCCGGACTCCTGGGGCAGCCAGTGAAGACAGGGTTTTAGGCAGGCAAGAAGCATGGTGAGATCTGTGTCTTCCAAAATTGCCCTGGCTGCAGGGTGCAAGATGAATGGGAAGGGGTGAAGCCCAAGGCTTCTGGAAGAGGCCAGGTGTAAGATGCCCAGTCCACAGGACGGTGGCAGCGGATGGAGTGCAGAAGATCAGGATCACTCCAGAGGCTGGAGTGAATGGGGAGACCAGTGTAGGTGCCACACCCTGGCACCTCCCAGGTTTCTGCTTGAGTGAGAGGGAATCAAGAGGAACAGGTTGTAGGGGAAGAAGAGGAGGAGGATTATCTGCCCAGCCCGAAGGCGAGTGAATAAGAGTGTTGAGTGTTTCATCTATTTTTAGAAACCTCCAGGGATACAAAATCTAAAAATTAACTTAAAGAGCAATGAGTATTCACAAAGTTGTCCCCCAACGCCTGCCCCACTTTTTTTTTTCCTTTTTTTTTTTTTTTTTTTGAGACAGATTTTTACTCTGCTGCCCAGGCTGGTGTGCATTTGCAGGATCTTGACTTACTGCAACCTCCACCTCCTGGGTTCAAGCCATTCTCCTGCCTCACCCTCCTGAGTAGCTGGGACTACAGGCAGGCACCACCATGCCTGGCTAATTTTTTGTATTTTTAGTAGATACCATGTGGGCCAAGCTGGTCTCGAACCCCTGACCTCAAGTGATGCACCCGCCTCAATCTCCCCGAGTGCTGGGATTATGGACATAAGCCACACCACACCTGGCCCACTTTTTAAAACCAAAGCTAACTCCTCTTGGCTACTACGCCCAAATCAGATGATCTTTATTTAAGCCACCATGTGGTTGAGTTCTAACCTCCATTGTCTCAATGCCTTGCCACAGATTTCTGGAACCTGGTAGAAGTTCTAAATTATAGAACAAGTTAGAACTAACTGGTGGCGATGGAAGGGAGGAAATCACAAGGGAAACTTGAAAAGGTAATATATCCACCAGCCCCCGGGGCAGGGCAAGTTTCCAGCTGCCCACGGAGCTCAGGTAGGCTGGGAGGTGTGCTCAGAGCCGGAGCCAACATCTACTTTTGAAAAAGAACTGCCTTCTTTTTTGGAAGGTGCAAGCGAGTCTTCCCTCTGCCTTCTCACTTCATAGTTCTTACCGTGGCCACAGTCATTCACTGGCAAGTGGCTTCTCAGTACTCTGAAAAATTAATCGTGGAGTCCAGGTCTCTGATGCCTGGATGCTGAGTGGGGGTGAGAAACATACTTGTTACGGTTTCAGGTCAAACTAAAAGGGAGACAGTGATAGCAAGGGTTTTCCATGCTATGGAAACATGGACCACTACCGCCTCAGATGAGGTTAAGCAACTTGATGACCGGCCACCACGGTGGTCCACGTAAAACAAGGACTTTACAGTTGACACATGCTCCAACTCTCGCCCTTCCATTTGTGCTCACAACAGCCTTGTGAGATTTTGGCAGTGGATGGGGGAGGGCGGGGGTTGGGGCCGAGAATTGTTCCAATTTCATCCAGGGAGCACACACAGCCCTGTGAACTGACTTAGAGGCACAGGGCAAGGGTGTACGCAGGTCTTCCATCTTTTGCTGGGTATTCTCTCATTATATTACGTTATCCAAGGCAAACGTCTAAACTATCTGGAGATCACACGTTTGGGAAATGCAGCAATAGGCATTAGAATCAGTTCAGCTCAGATTAACAACAACAAAAAACCCTTCTGTAGTGCCTATTATAAGCCTGGTGCTGGGCTGGGAGTGGCATAAAGACACTAATATCACTACCACTTCTGAGAGAGCCAGTCACCTGGTGCATGTTTGATATCATTTAGTCCTCACAATGCTCTGATGAGGTAGTGTCATTAGTCATTTTGTAGATGGGAAAACATCCTCTGACCTAACTCAGGAGCTCTGGACATTCGAACAAAGAGGCTGGGGCAGCAGTGACTTCATGCTGAATGGGCACTTAGGAAGCAGCTTTACTTGTTCCATTTTTCTAATACCCCTGGGAGGTTTCTCATTTTAAGTGTGAAAGGAAACTATCTTGGGCCCCCAAAATCACTAAGGAAAACTCAAGCTAGAAACTGCTTAGGGCAAACCTGCCTCCCCATTCGATTCAAAGTCACCCTTCTGCTCACTGTGACAGATGGTATCTGATTGCCTCCTTTGGAAAAGCTAGTCAGAAACTCAAAAGAATGTAACCCTTTGTGTCTCACCTATTTGTGACCTGGAAGCTCCTTCCTGCCCTGGCTTCGAAATGTCCTGCCTTTCCAGACCGAACCAATGTACTTCTTACACATGTTGATTGATGTCTTGTGTCTCCCTAAATGTGTAAAACCAAGCTGTGCCCCAGCCACCTTGGGCACGTCATCAGGACTTCCTGAGGCTGTGTCACAGGTGCGTCCTCAACCTTGGCAGAATCAACTTTCTAAATTAACAGACCTGTCTCAGATTTTCTGGGTTCACATGAGGAAACGAAGGCTCAGATGGGTTGATGCAACTTGATGATTGACCACTGCCATGGAATAGGACTTTCTGCTGTCACCTTTAAGTCGAAACCACTTATATCTTTTAATTTCACAAGCTGCATATGATTTTTATGAAAATTATAGCAGGGCGTGGTGGCTCACACCTGTAATCCCAGCACTTTGGAAGGCTGAGGCGGGCAGATCACTTGAGGTCAGGAGTTTGAGATCAGCCTGGCCAACATGGTGAAACCCCGTCTCTACTAAAAATACAAAAATTAGCTTGGTGTGGTGGTGTGCACCTGTAATCCCAGCTACTCGGGAGGCTGAGGCAGGAGAATCACTTGAACCCGGGAGGAGAAGGTTGCAGTGAGCCGAGATTGCACCACTGCACTCAGCCTGGGCAACAGAGTGAGACTGTCTCAAAAAAAGAAAAGAAAATTATGTGATATAAAAGTGTTTAAAGTAGAAGTCCCATCTCTGCTTCTCTATTTCCAATCCCCAGAAGTAACTGCTTTTAACAGTTTAATGTATAAGCTTTTCCCATGCATAAACACACCTACATATGCAGTTTATTTTTCACAAAAGGGATGGCACTGGATGCATTATTCATGACTTGCTTTATTCACTCAACCATGTGTCACAGCTATGATTCCCCATCAACACACACAGCGTTGCTTATCCTCTTGAACAGATTTCATTGTCTCAGTGTAGCATAAGCCATTCCCCTAATGATGGACTCACAGGTTATCTCCAATTTCTCATAGATGCTGTACCAAATGTCATTTTAAATGCAACAGATCCTTGAGATGTAAACTCTCAACAAATATTAGCTATTATTTTTAGCCTTATTTTATAGTTTTATTTAATCGACAGTCTCAATTTCTATAGCAAATACTCATTTCAAAAAAAATAGTTATTAGAGTTAAATATGTCTCAGTCTTTTCACCATTATGAAAACAAGTTATTTTCCATAGTTTGGGCTTATAATAATTGCTTAATCCAATATTGAAATTGGGTTTAGATAGGTGTATTTTGAATTGAATGATATTACTTTTGCACATTTTCTAATTCATTCTCTAAATGAGACTCTGTTCTTGCAGGAAACTACATGGCATAAGGTAAATAAAACTGTGTTTTAGGTTTCTAAGAGAAGCTGTGCAAATCTAGCTTAATATAAAAAATGGAAGAAGCTGGGTGGCCTAGCATTTCTGTTTTAGCTCAAATCATTTTATTCTATTAGGTTGGTGCAAAAACAATTGCGCTTTTTGCATTACTTTCAATGGCAAAAATATAATCACTTTTGCACCAACCCAATCCTAATTCAAAGGACAAGAATTCTAATATATCAACTACATATTGCATTCTCTCATCAGGTCCCTAAGCCACTTTTCTGTCATGGGCATGATCAAGTCATTTCTGTCTTCCTTCTCACAGGTGTCTTGAGACTGACTGTTTTCGCTTTTCAAAATTCACATCCTCTGCTTTTTTTTTTTTTTTTTGGCAGAATAGGAAATAGCCTTGTATTCTTCCTTCCTTCCTGATGTTCTAAGATTCCTTCTATCATTTCCTTTCTGTTTAGAGAACTTTCTTAGCCATTATTTTATAGTAGGGCTGTTGGCTAAAAACCCTCTTAGCCTTCCTTCATCTGATAATGTCTTGACTTCCCCTTCATTCCTGAAAGAGAGTTTTTGATGGATATTGGATTCTGGGTTGACAGTTTTTTGTGTGTGTGTGTGTGTGTGTGTGTGTGTGTGTGTGTGTGTGTTTTAAAGTTTGTGCTATTTCCTTCTGGCCTTCATGGTTTCTGATTAGAAATCTGCTGCCATGCATATTCCTTTTCTCATTAGTAGGTGTTTCACTCTCAGCGATTTCATGGGCTTTTGTCTTTGGTTTTTCAAACATTTGAGTACGGTGTATCTTATTGTAAATTTATTTGGATTCATCCCATATAAGGTTCATCTAGTTCTTGAATCTGTAGTTTTATGGCAAATTTGGAAAGTTTTAAGCCATTATTTCTTTGAATGGTTCTTGTTTTTCCAGTCTATTTTTTCTCTGTTGTTTAGACTGGGTTATTTCTAATGTTCTGTCTTCAAGTTCACTGATTCTTTCCCCTGCCCCACTGGCTCTGATGTTGAGGTCATCCAGTGGGTTTTTAATTTCAGCTACTGTATTTTTCAGTTCTAAAATTTCCATATGGTTCTTTATGTCATTTATTTGCTGAGAATTTCTATTTTTTTAATTGCTTGAAGCATGTTTATATTTGCTTATTGAAACATTTTTATGATGGCTGCTTTATAATCTGCAAAATTCTAACTTCTTTAGCACCTCAGTTTTATCATCTATTGTCTTTAATCATTCATTTTGAGATCTTCCTAGTTCTTGGTATGAGTGATTTTTAAAATTGAAACCTGGTGATAAGATTTTGGATCTTATCTAAACTTTCTGTTTTAGCTAGCTTTCCCTGACACTGCTCCAACATGGGTAGCGGGTTTATGGTGCCTCATGATTGCTAAGTAGGGGTCCAGGTTCCCCATTTGGCCTTGACACTTGAGGGGGAATCTCCTCATTACTGGGCAGTGATGGGAGTTCCAGCTCCTGACAAGCTTCCACTGACACCTCTCTCTGACTGGGAGGAGTCAGGAGTGTCTTGTTACTGCTCCCACATGACCTTAACTGACACTGAGGGAGTGGGGAAGGCCAGGTTACCACTAGGTGGGGTGGTGAAAGTCTACTCCCCCCTTGGCTTTCTCTAACATCACCCTGCTGGAGAGAAGGGGAATACTGGGGAGCCTTGCTATAACCTGGTGAGTGTGGAATTCTAGGCTCCGCATTTGGCTTTTGCTGGTGGAAGCGCAGCTGGACCACAGTTTTTCCTGTGACCTTTGGCTAGAGCAGAACAGTTATTGTCTAAAAGTTTTCAGCCTTGCCAGGCTGCCCCTTTCCTGATTCTTTGGCTAGAGAGAGCAGGCTTTTCTGGAGAGCTTTTGTTGGGGAGGGGTCTGGGCTCCTTAACATTTGTGGTTGATGGCCTCTTCAGCTCTAAGTCTAGGAGATATAAAGCAAAGCAAAGCAAACAAAGACAAGAAACAAAAACCCAGAGAACTCACCACACGTCATTCCCAGGGTTATGAGGTCCCTAGTTAATCTGCCTTCTTCTTTCCACTTCTCAGGGTCTTATGCTTGTTTTATAAATAATGCGCAAGGTTTTTAGTTGCACTCAGTGGGAGAAATAGAGAAAGTGTGTCTACTCCATTTTATCGAAAGTGGTGGTTCATTAGTATTAGCAATTTTCACTCCCCTCTCTTTCCAGCCCTCTATCTATCCCCAATGTGTCAATACCAGCTCTATCTTCCTCACCTTGAAGGAAAGCCAACACCAGGAGATACCAGAGCAATATGCCATTCCCCTTTGAAAGTCTTTTATGATTCTACACCATCTGCAGACCAAAGTTCAAACTTGTTAGCCTGGCAATGGACACTTGAAAGTTCTAGCCTCTGTGTTCTTTTCACCCAGAGGTCCCCTTCATTTGAAGGCAGATGCTTATTTTCTGCCTGGCATGTCTGCTCCCCTCACTCCATCCCTGTACATAGGACCCATTTCTCAATGCCCATGTTCTCCAATAATACCTTCCAGCTGAAATGGACACCCAATTCAGGATTTGGCCCTTTTACTGATGATTACTGAAGGTCAGTTAGATTTTAAATTCATAAAGGACTGGGTCATGCTTCGTATTTGTCTCACAGCATACATGAGCACCTGATAAATACTCTTTTGGAAAGAATAACTAAAGGCCTTTGCCTGTCAGTGTGAATCTCTTGGCAGAACTCTGAGAAGTAAACAGAAATCCAGTGCCAAGAAGATAAGATTAGCTATGGGCAAAGTTATCTTAAACACCAGTAAGAAAGAAGCAGGAGAGTAGGCAGAATTCAGAGAATCTAATCAAAGTTATACCTAAAAAAAGAATAAGCACAGGAGAGGGCTAAGAGAAGCAGTCACCCAGCTAGGAGGAATGTCCTGACCTGCGGAAAGGCCTATGGGTCCTAGAGATGGAGACAGCTCCACTGTGGTGATGGATGCCCCGTTTGAGGCCCTGTGCACCTGAGTCTCACCAGCTCCGGAGTGGATTCTGTGCTCACCCAGGAGGCCTTGGGAATCCAGCTTCCCATGACCATTTCTGTACAGTTAGGGAACTGACCCAAAGATGCAGTGGTCTGGGCTCATGGCAGACTTATTTTTCATTTGAAATAGACAGGCCTCTGGTTTGAGTTTAGCTGGTTGGCATAAACCTATTTATAATAGCAATAAAAACAACTAAACATTATTCAGTACTATGTATCAGATTGGGGTAGGCATTCCCTAGATCATTTCATTTTATCTTTGCCGTTATCCTATGGGGTAAATACTATGATCATCCCATCTCATGATGAAGGACTTGAAGCTCGAAGAGATTACATTGCTTGCTCAAGCTCAGAAGAATCAGAGCGGGGATGTGAACTCAAGTCTCTTGATATAAGGCCTGCTTTTCAGCGCTGCACTTTCCAAGATAGCCCCTTCTATGTGCCAGTCATGGTCCTCAGGTCCTTATGTATATGAACTTGTATAATCATCCAAGCAACTCCTTGAGATAGGTATTATTTCTATCCCCAGTTGTACAGCTGAGGAAACAGGCACAGAGAGGTCATACAATTTGCTCAACGTCAAACAGCTGTTCTAAGTGAAGCAGGATTTGAATCCAGGCAATGTCACTAAAAACCATTATGTCATGCTGTGTCTTGTGGCACTTGCCTGGCTTTTTCTAATAGATCTAAGCCTCTTGAGGGAGAAAACTCAATCGAACTCCTTTTTGTGTCCTCAACAGCTTCTGCAGTAACTAGCTCAGAGTAAGCCTGTAATACATGTTGGTTCAGTTGAATTCCCTTAGAAGGGGAACCCATTAGCCACCTCATCTGTTCCAGCTACTTTCTGAGTCCATGAAGACGAATGTGCAAGCTCATCTAAAGTAGGTTTAAGCTAGGCTGCAGGCTACTTATTCTGCTTTACTCACTTCATAAAACATTCTTTTTTTTTTTTTTTCACATAGCATAGGCCTGGGGCTTCGGGAAAAAAAAAGGCAGAATACAAATTCAAGGGCTATAGCACAATGAATAATTTCTACTGGAGCATATATTTCACATCTGGAAACTTGAGTGTTCAGTGACTCCAACTTAGCCCAGTGGTTCTCAATGTTGGGTGAGTTTTTTCCCCCTTACAAGGGACATTTGGCAATGTTGGAGACATTTTTGATTGTCATAAGATGGGGGTTGGGGTATGAGTGCTAGCAGTGCCTAGTAGGTGGAGGCCAGGGGCGCTGCTGAACATCTCATAGTGCAGGGATAATCTATCACAACAAAGAACTAACAGCCCAAAATGTCAGGAATATTGAGGTTGAGAGCTCTGGATTGGCCAAGCAGCCCCAGATCTGCATGTACAAGTGTTTTTAGAGAGGAAGCCTTGCCCAACAATTAAATTAGGTTTTATGAGATTTGATTCCCAGAAAGCAAAGATCACCAGGGGAAAAAGGAAAGTGAGCATTTTGTGCCAAAGTCCCATCTTAGTTTGGGAGCACATTCTGAAACAGTGCTTTGAGAAGTAAGGTCTTGGAACCTCCTCCTAGAAACCCAGCTTGGGAGCTTATTAACATGCAGATTTCTCAGCCTCACCTCAAAACCACTGAAGCAGACTCTCTTGGGGAGAGTAGGAGGGGTCTGCATTTTTAGGACACCCCCAGGTGATCCAGATGCACACTGATATTTTCTTCCAGAAGTAGGGAAGGTAGGTTGGGTAGTGGTAGACAGACCATATGCATGGTGGTTTTTAAAAAGTTAACTAAAAATTCTCACATCCTAGCATGATTTCTTCAGCTTCCATCATTTATACACTACTATTATGAGTTGCACTCTAGACAAATACCATCTATGTTACTCTTTGCTTAATAATTAATAATTTTAAAAAATTACTCTGTAAATTCTAACATACTTTTAAGCAACAATAACCAATAAATCATAGTTATATTTGTTGGGGATCAGCTAGTTATATTTTTTTCTTCATACTCCCGAGAATATATTACCATGAGAATAAAAAATATCTGCCCATGCCACAGAAAATTGACATGCAACACATGGGAAGCAGTGTATCATGGCAAAGCAATGGCAGTCTGCCAGGAGAGTGCTACAGATGGTTAAGTGCATGCTCTGTAAGGCAGACATGCACGGCTCTGCATTTGGAATCTCAGACCTTCCCGTTCAGGAATGGATGGCAATCCTGCTGCTTCCTGGAGGAGGAAGAATATAGTTAGCAACTGCTACATGCTTGACCACACTCAATGGTACTATGTGGCCTCATGGACAGCCACCAACTCACATTTATGAACCTTTGAAAACAACCATCTGAAATCTAGCATGAGGACAAAATTAAGGGCCAATGTATTTTGAATGTCACTGAGCCTCAGATATCAGAACTCCTGTGTGAGGAGCAGAAGTCACCGTAACTAGAAACTGGTTTCCATTTGCTACGGTTCAGATATTTGACCCCTCCAAAACTCATGTTGAAATCTGATCCCCAAGGTTGGAGGAGGCGCCTAGTGGGAATTGTTTGGGTCACGGGGGTGGATCTTTCATAAATAGATGAATGCCCTCCCCTTCTGGGTGAGTCTCTAATAATTCTCGAAAAGCTGGTTGTTAAAAAGAACCTGACATCTCCCTGCCTCTCTTGCTTTCTCCCTCGCCATGTGATCTCTGCACAAAACATGAGTCTCCCCTTGGCCTTCTACCAGGAGTGGAAGCGGCCTGAAGTCCTCACCAGAAGCAGATGCTGGTATCATCATGCTTCTTGTACAGCCTGCAGAACTGTGAGCAAATCAACCTCTTTTCTTTATAAAATTACACAGCTTCAGATATTCCCGTATAGCAACACAAAATGGACTAAGTCACCATGATCATCCTCCTGTTTCCAGAGCCCTCTTTGTAGGTTGGGGACGGGGAGTATTAATAGAGGGAGAAGCGTGATACAAGTGAAGCTACAAAAAGCTTAATGCCTCTGCTACAAATCAGGATAAATGTGAGCAGTTCATCTTTCCATTTTCGTCCTTTCCCAAAATGTCTCAACTCAACATAATGTGAGTTTTAACTGGGCTCTGCACGCAGCCCACCTTGCTACAGACCCAGTGAAGAAAGCAGCAGCGTGAGATTACCAGCATGCTTGTATTAGCTAACACCACGTTATTTTTGGCTTTTCCCTCCAATTTGCATTAAGCTGCCTGCATAATTTCCACCTCAGGTGAAACCTCTCTGTATTAGTTGTTTCCTACTTGAAATACATTGATTTTCCACGTAAGACAGGAGATCAGCAAGTGGAGTGTGGGGTGTGACTGTGGAATTGGGTTAAGAGGAGGTTAAGACCCAATACCCTCCTCAGACTCAGGTAAGGCAAATGCAGCAAAAAACTCATGATAGCATTTCTCTTTGGGGTAAAGATCTGGGAAAGGGGGTGTTTTGAGTGAAGCCATAAATGGATACACCTTTTTCTGTTGCCTCAAAGGGATTGTTATTTAAAGCATTTCTCTTTTTGTGCAATTGTAAATCAATCCTGTTTGGCTCCAGCTGAAAAGATAATATGAGGTCTGAGCTTTGACCACTGATATGCATTTACTGAGCATCTACTATGAGCCATGCAGGCTCTGTGTTGAGAACAAAGCCCTGCTCTCACTGAGTAGAAGTGGGGAAGAAAGGCAGATAAAATACATGTCTGAGAGAGGAAATGTTCCTAGTGCTATGTAGAAAAATTAAGTGGGAGAGCTAAAGAGGGTGTAAGAGGATCTTTGTAGGAGTTAGAGGGGGTTGTAGCTCTGAGGAGGGAGATTAGAAAAAAAAATAGAAAATGCATTCCAGCCCTCACGAAACTTGGAATTTTATGAGTACCTGGATGAGGACTTGGATTTATAGTGTCCAGCTCAGTGCTTTGGGCCAGGAGGGATTTAATACACATTTGTTGCATAGGTGTTCCATGGCTGTTGACTGAATCCCTAACCCCGGACACTAGGACTTCTGTAAAATTGTGAGAAGCTCCAGTGGGTATTGGGCAAGTCTGTGCAAAACCACTGCTACAACTAGAAGAACAAGGCCAGGAGTGAGTTCTGCTGAACAAGAGCAGGAGCCCAAAGGTGAAGAGGGGAAGTGCAGACTCGGGGGCCGGCCTGCCTGGGCGTGCACCCCAGCACACCCACTCTCCAGCAGAGTGACCTCAGCAAGTGGCTTACCCTCTCTGCACCTCAGTTTCCCTATCTGTTAAATGATTATGATAATGGGATCTATCTCAAAGGATGATTGTGAAGCTTTAATGAGTTAACACAAGTAAGTGCTTAGACCAATGCTGGTCACAAAGAGTGCTTAATAAGTATCATTTGCTAGTGTTTTTCTGTGGCCAAGACATATTAGGATTGCTAGCTCCTATGTGGATTTGAAGCAAAAAGACCTTACAATGTGGATCTTGTGATGGATGAGGGGGAGAGAGGAAGACACTCAGAAGTGGAAGAACTGGGCTTAGTTCTGCCTCTGACATTGGGAATTTAGGCCTGCAAACTTCACTCCTTTTCTTCATTTCTTTAACCAGAATTGAATATGTACCTATTACGTGGTTGTTGGATCCTTTTCTGAAAATGGATAGTTAATGATCTCACTACTATCAGAATGAACAGCAATTTCCCACTGATGAATCCCATCTCACCACCTCTACCACCACCAACACCATCAACTTTCCCTGAGGCTTTTTCTACTCTTTCCTCATCCCTAATTTCTTTCTGGAGACTTAACAAAATGACAAGAATATTGGAACAAAGAAGATCTCATTCAATAACTTCGTAGCTGTGTGACCTTGGGCAAGTCACTTCACCTTGATCAGGTTAAGTTTCCTCATCTGTAAAGATGAGTTTCTTGTAAAAACTACAAGGCACCTAGGCAAGGGTTGTCCCATGCGTGGAGATCTGAATCATGGTGGCTCATTTTCACAATGTGGACAAATCAGTCAGCATACCTTCGTGATTTCCCTTTTAACGTCCTGAAGTGTCATTCATTTGAAGGGAGTGGACCACCATGATTTCTCTTCATGAATTTTGGTTTCTAGGTTGAGCAATACTGCTTGAGGCCTCTAAGCCAAAAATGTGGCCTTTCAGTGGTCTAGGCCACCACATCTGTCAAGAAGAACCAAGCTGTCCTGACACGCTGGATAGGGATTTATCCCTGTGTTACCCTCTTAGCCCCGCTTCCAACCATTTAGTTATCCAGAGAGTTAGCTGGGCATGAGGCCAGAGGCTTCGCCATGAACCAGCTTAAGGAAATATAAACTCTCATTTATTTTTTTGGTCAGGAAAACATGGAAAATCACATCATATGTGAGGCAATACTCTGAGATGCTAACCTAGTCTTTAGTGTTCCTGTTCCTTTGATAATCTATTTCAGTAAATGGAAACTAAATTGCTCCATTAAATTTCTAAACACTACATTAAGAAAATAGACAAAACAAAAACCTCTCAGTCTGCAAGGGATAAATCCAAAACCAAACAGTGAGACAGAATATTCTTCAGAAACAATTAGATTTGTCTTTCACACTAAAAAATGTCATCATCAGTGACGTCTAGAATTGCAGGGTTTTGAATAAAACTTCAGAGTGAAACTATGGTGATCAAAAGCATTGACTCATGGTGGTTACTCTTAGCCCTAAAAGATCATTTCATTCTGGTAACTGTATGAGGTAGGTACTATTTTTCTTTCCATTTAATAGGTGACAAAACTGAGGCACAGTGAGGTTGTAACAAAACTAGTAAGTGGGATGCTGGATTTGACATGGTTCCTACCATGCTCTCTTGCCTCTCATGATCTGGAAGTGACTCCAGTGTTCAGTGCCAGGGGAAGCCCAGGCTCCTATTTAAACAGGCTCCCAGGACACTCAGGGTCTATCAAGTTGCCAAGGAAAAACTCATACTGGCTCAGGACGTCAGTTTCTAAAGTGCATTCCCATACCCCGGGTATCTGGAAATCCATCATAACCTTAAGTATTAATAGTATATTTATCCCCATTTCACAGCCACAGGAATTAAGGCTCTTGAAAGTTAAATGACTTTTCTGAGTTTGGACACATCATCTACATTTATCATCTCCTAATTCCCAGTCACTGTTCTTTCCCTGATGACATATATCCAAGTTTAAGCACAACCAAGCAAGGGTTGAGAAAGCTTCAGACATTTACAAAGCTCCCTTCATACTTAGTACTGTGTTTGGACTAGGAACACAGGGAGGTAGAGGGCAGCAGAGCAGGGACTGGCTTCAGAGCCAGACAGGTGGCTATGTGACTTAATGTGTCTGAACCTTGATGTCCTAGTCTATTAAATGGTATAACAGCAGCTTCTAGTATGTAAGCTCCTTATCAGCAGAAAAACTGTTTTGCTTATGGCTGGAGCCTTAGCATGTTGCATAATATTGAGCATGTATACATGCTCAATAAACATATTTTTAAGAATAAGTAAATGAAAATTACTTCATAGTATTTCTGTAGAGATTTAATAAAATACGGTATACACAATGCATAACATAGAACTGATGCTCAAATATGGCAATTACCTTCACCATTGTGTCATAGGCTTTTATAGTCATTATCCTGTTGCATCATCCCAAGAATACCATGAAATATGTCTTGCTATGCTCACTTTTTTGCAGGAGGAAACTGAAGAAGAGGGTAGGGAGTAAAATAATTCTTAGAGAAGAGCTCATCCCCCACTTTTTTTCTTTTTCTTTTCTTTTTTTGAGACAGTCTCTCTCTGTTGCTCAGGCTGGAGTGCAGTGGCACGATCTTGGCTCACTGCAATCTCCCCATCCTGGGTTCAAGCAATTTTCCTGCCTCAGTCTCCCAAGTAGCTGGGACTACAGGTGCACGCCACCACACCTGGCTAATTTTTTGTATTTTTAGTAGAGATGGGGTTTCATCATGTTGGCCAGGATGGTCTTGATCTCCTGACCTCATGATCCACCCACCTTGGCCTCAAAGTGCTGAGATTATAGGCGCCAGCCAGTCACCGCACCTGGCTGAGCTCATCCCTTTAAAAACAATATGCCGTTAAGGAAAAAAAAAAAAGAGAGTCCTAGTAAGAATCTGTGGGAAGGTCTAGAGTCAGTCCAGGGAGAACAGAAGAGTAATGGGACCTGGGACTTTGGATCTAGACTGTTGGGTCCTTTGGCTTCTTTTAGTCCTCCACCTCTGAGGTATTTCAGCTTCAGGCAGGATGGATTCCCCACCTCTGCATTTGTCATCAGCCCCTCCTGTCAGCAGAGAGCTACTGGTTGAGACAGAGTGCCCAGCTGCGCTATTATCAACAATAATGGTAATCCTAATGAATTGCAGGCTGATGAATCACTGATTGCAAGAAAGAATAAAATTAAGAGTGAGTTGATTGAAACTCTTCATAAAGCTTATTCTTTGGGAAGGGTCTGGGTTAGCAGGTGGGAGGGCTGGGAGTATTAGAATCTAATGGGGGATTTTTTGCATGGTTCTGATGGTCCAAATGCAGAATACGCCTTTCTTCTATGCTTATCTTGGTGAGAGCTTTTTTCTTTTCCACATCATATCCACACTGCCTGGGTCTTAGATTGCAGATGTCTAAAGAGCAAGGATGGCATCTACCTTGTTGCCCTGCATCTTAACACAGCATCTAGAACATAAAGGGTGTGAAAATATTTGGTCCACTTCAGTGACATCAGGATGCTAGCTAGGTAGCAGTGAGAAGAACACTGAAACAACAAAAAGTGCAGAAAAAGTGCCACAAAGTGACAGCACACAGATTTGTTTATGAAATCCAATTTTAAAAGGGCTTGTAGAAATTGATTGCTAAAACTTCAGCCATGCAAAGCCAATTATGCTGGAAATAATCCTAGTGGTCACACATTCTTCCTGTGCTATGTAGTAGCATCTCCTGGCAGCTCATCTAAAGAGAAGCCAGCCTGCCTTAAGCCAGTAACACCCACTTGGTGTTCCTTCCTCAGAAAGTGCATTTCTCCACCAGCAAAAGTGTCACCTAATTTAATTGCAAATGCCCTTGCCAATGCTCACACCTCCCCTATGATGTGATTACTATTGGCTCTTCAATTTTCTACCACCCGTGTGCCCCCTTTAAAGAAGGGAGAGAGCAAGAGGAAAACAAATGTCAACATTAATTGCAATTTAATACAGTTCACTGGAGATGACCCTGGGAAGAGGGATGAGGGAAATCAATTCTGGTGATTGAAAAACAATATGAGAATTACAAGAGGCTACAGCTGAAATCTGGACTAGAGAGAAAATAATGCCTCGCTGAATTTTCTGCCGGTGGGGTGAGGGGTGGTCAGTCAGACTGTTACTAATTCTCTGTACTGTGCTTCAAACATTTCTTGAGAACATGCTGTGTGTCAGTCACTATCCCAGACACAGAGGGGGACAGAGATGTCCAAGACAAAACCTGTGTTATCATGTGGGTAAAGGGTGGAGGTCACAATACTAAGACGGAGTTTTAAAAATGACAAAGCAGAATCAGAAAAATGGCTAAAGAGAGAGATGAATGGCTACCTTTTTTCCCATGCATGGCATTGCCACATAAAGGATGTAAAAATGTCAGGCAGGGCAGCTGGATCTTTATGTCATGGTTTCATACAGAGCAACCTGGCCAGAAGCCATCGGGAAACTGGGTGATACAGGGCAATTTATTCTAGAACCTTCAAAGGAGAAAAGGCCACTGTCCTGCCTTCTCAAGTGGCATTGCCTAGCACCTAGTGCATAACCGCCATAGCGCGAAAATCAGCTTGCCTGGCATCTCCTGCCCCCAGAAAGGCCATGCCACTGTCTCCACAAAAACCTGCAGTCTAGGCCACTTAAGCATTTGTAGGCACTTCTGACATGATTACAGCCAAAGAAATCACATGCAGACTGCACTTCTGCACCCACCCACCACCAAAGCCAAAGCACCTACCCAACCAATGCTATAGGACACATCTACAGGAAAAAGTCTTTGCCTATGAATATAAAATTGGAAGAGGCAGCTGTCTCACCAGATACACAGATATCAATATAGGGACACAGAAATAAGAAAAAGCAAGGAAACACAACACCTTCAAAAGAAAACAGTAATTTTCCAGTAACAGATCCCAAAGAAGAGAAAATCTACAAAATATCTGAAGAGAAATACAAAATAATGATCTTCAAAAAACTCAGCAAGACACAAAGAATACAGATAGATAATTAAATGAAATCAGGAAAATAATTCATGATCTCAACGAGAAAGTCAAGAAAGATATAAAAAAGAGCTAAACAGAAATATTGGGGCTAAAGGATTCATGAAGAAAATAAAAATTGCAATTGAGAGCTTTAACAATAGACTAGATCAAGTAAAAAAAAAAAGAATTTCTAAACTTAAAACAGATCTGTGAGATAACCCAGTCAAACATTTTTAAAGAAAAGAATAAGGAATAAAAAAGTATGAAAAAAGTCTTCAGGACCTATAGGATACCATAAAGTGAACAAATATTCATAGTATAAGGGTTCCAGAAGGAAAAGAGATGAAAAAAGGCACAGAAAACCTATTTAATGAAATAAAAACTGAAAGCTTTCCAAGTCTTGGGAGAGATATGGACATCCAGATCTAGGAATGTCAATGGTTCTCTAGTAGATTCAACCTAACAGGTACTTTCAGAGGCACATTATTGTCAAACTGTCAAATGTCAAAGACAAAGAGAGAATTACAAAAACAACAAGAGAAAAGCATCAAGTCACATATAAGGGAATTCCCATTTGACTAACAGCATATTTTTCAGCCGAAACCTCACAGGGCAAAAGAGAATGAGGTGATATAATCAAAGTGCTGAAAGAAGGGACAAAGAAGGTCACTACACAGCAATCGATTCAGCAAAGTGATATAATGATTGTAAATACATATGCACCCAACACCGGAACACCTAGATATAAAAAGCAAACATTGGTAGACCTAAAGGGAGAGAGAGAGAGAGAGACCCCAATATAATAAGAGCTGAAGACTGCAACACCACACTCTCAGCATCGGACAGGTTATCTAGGTGGAAAATCAACAAAGCAGCAACCTATTTAAACTACACTATAGACCAAATAGACCTAGCAGACATTTATAGAACATTTCATCCAACAACTGCAGAATACATATTCTCTTCATTAGCACATGGAACATTCTCCAGGATAGACCATATATTAGACCACAAAATAAGTCTCAACAAATTAAAAAAATCAAAATCATATCAAGTATGTTCGCAGACCACAATGGAATAAAACTAGAAATCAACCACAAAAACTTTGGAAACTGTACAAATATAGGAAATTAAACTACATGTTCCTAAATGACCACTGGTTCAATGAAGAGATTAAGAAAGAAATTGCCATATTTCTTGAACCAAATGAAAATATAAACACAACACACCAAAACCTATGGGATACGGCAAAAGCAGTAGTAAGAGGGAACTTTATAGCAATAAACACCTACATCTAAAAAGTAGAATGATTTCGGAGAGATCCAAGATGGCCGATTAACAACAGCTCAGGATTGTAGCTCCCAGTGAAAGCGCAGAGAGCGAGTGGACGCCGCACTTTCAGACGAATTTTTGTTGCCCACAGACTAGGAGACTCCCGGCGGAGGAGCCACACAGGTCACCAGCGCGACTTTTTTGGCCGGCGCGGCTATTTTGCCGGCGCCCCAGCACGGCGCTTCTCGGCGCGGAGTATACGGGACGACTCCGGCTCGGCTGGTCCCGTCCCCACAAGGAGA
>CAUYLG010046715.1:0-70105 GCA_963573385.1 Cacajao melanocephalus | reverse complement strand
TTTTTTTTTTTTTTTTTTTTTTTTTTTTTTTTTTTTTTTTTGTAAAAGATGGAGTTTTGTTCTTTTTGCCCAGGCTAGAGTGCAATGGTGCAATCTTGGCTCACTGCAACCTCTGCCTTTCATACTTAAGCAATTCTTGTGCCTCAGCCTCCCAAGTAACTGGGACTACAGGCACATGCCACCATGTCTGGCTAATTTTGTTGTATTTTTAGTAGACGTGGGGTTTCACCATGTTGGCCATGCTGGTCTCAAACTCCTGACCTGAGGTGAACCACCTGCTTTGGCCTCCCAAAGTGCTGGGATTACAGGCATGGGCCACCGCGCCTGGCCATTTGAAGCATTCTTAAGGCTTTTCAAATGGCTGGCTTTTTTCTCACCTTTAAATCTCAGCTTAACTTTCATAAAGAGGCCATTCCTATCTATATTTCTAAGTAATCCTAATACCCTCTAGTCACTATCATGTGAATCAGTTTTAATTTCTGTATTCACATCACTACCTGATGTTTTCTAACTGTGTGCATGGACCCAATATATTCTCTTTACAACTGTATTCCCACTGTCTACCAAGGAAGTAGGCAGTATATACTATGGTTACACCTGTGCAAAAACATTAATTAGAACAAAGAGTGGGAGAAAGTTGGGTTAAGGTGAAAGAATTATGGGTAATTTACTTTTATCTATGTCAGTTTAAAAATTTTTTAAGTTATAGAGTGAAAAATATATGTATGATTTACAAATCTATAGGTTTATTTTTTTTTAATTTGTGAAAGTGTCATTTATTAGAATATCTGTGATGGAAATGTTCTGCATCTGTGCTGCCCAGTGTAGTAGCTGCTTAGCCACATGTGGCTATTGAGTATTCAAAATGAAGTTAGTGTCAATAAGAGACTGAATTTTAAATTTTATTTGATTTAAATTAAGTCTTCATAACCGTCATTTTAATGGTTGCATAATGACTTACCATATGGGCATGCCATCATTTAAAAGTATTTTAATGTTTGTACAATCTATTGTATGTAAAGTCATATATAGAGTCTGTCATATGGATTTATCGTAAGCATCTTTATATAGTTGCTTTTTGTTTTTCTTTGAGACAGAGCGTCACTCTGTTGCCCAGGCTGGAGTGCAGTGGTGTGATCTTGGCTCACTGCAACCTCTGCCTCACAGGTTAAAGTGATTCTCCTGCCTCAGTTCCCAAGTAACTGGGACTACAGACACATACCACCATGCCTGGCTAATTTTTGTTATTTTTAGTAGAGACAGGGTTTCACTATGTTGGCTAGGCTGGTCTTGAACTCCCGACTTTAGGTGATCCTCCTGCTTCAGCTTCCTAGAGTGCTGGGATTATAGGTGTGAGCCACCACCTATAAAGGCCACCTGGCCTTTATAGCTTCTTAATAGTCCATTATATAAGAGTACTGTAATTTATGTAACCTTTCTGTCTTAGTCTGTTTAGACTGCTATAAGAAAAATACCATAGACTGGGTGGCTTATCAACAACAGAAATTTATTTCTGACAGTTTTGGAGGCTGGGAAGTCCAGGATCAAGGTGCCAGAAGATGTGGTATCTGGTGAGGGCCTGCTTTCTGATTCATAGGTATCAGTCTTCTTGCTGTGTCCTCACGTGTGCTGGAAGGGGCAAGGGGCAAGGAAGCTCTTAGGAGTCACTTATAAGGGCACTTCTATAAGGGCACTCATCCCAAAACTATAACCAACTGGTTATATGTGACGGGGGACTTCCTTAACATGCTTTCTCACTTTTTACAATGTGGATAGGCTGAGAACTTTTCAAATCTTTAAGTTATGCTTCCTTTTAGCTTAACAATTCAATCTTTTAAGTAATTTCTCTTCTCAAATTTTACTGTAAGCACATAGGAAGAGCCAAGCTGCACCTTTAACACTTTGCTTCGAAATAGCTTCGGCTAAATATGCAATGTCATCACTTACAAGTTTCACTTTCCACAGGGTACTAGACCACAAATACAGTTCAGCCAAGTTCTTTGCCACTCTCTAACAAGGATTGTTTTTCCTTCAGTTTCTAATAACATATTACTTCTCATTTCTGAGACCTCACCAGAATGGGCTTTATCATATTTTACCAACACTCTGTTCATGGTTACTAGGTATTCTCTAAGAAGATTGAAGCTTTTTCTGTAGCTCCCCTTCCTCACTCCCTCCCTTCCTTTGTTTCCTTTTTTTTTTTTTCCCAAGACGGAGTCTCACACTGTTGCCCAGCCTGGAGTGCAGTGGTGCAATCTTGACTCACTGCAACCTCTGCCTCCCGGGGTCAGGTGATTCTTGTGTGTCAGCCTCCTGAGTAGCTGGGATTACAGGCACATGCCACCATGCCTGCTTATTTTTTTATTTTTAGTGGAGAAAGGAGTTTCACCATGTTGGCCAGGCTGGTCTCGAACTCCTGACCTCAGGTGAACCACCCGCTTTGGCCTCCCAAAGTGCTGGGATTACAGGCATGAGCCACTGGATTAATAGAAAATATAAGTTTTCCTTATATTTCTTTAGGATTTATTCTTTGAAATTGAATTAACAGATCAAAGAATGTGGACATTTAAAGCTTTTAGTACATATAATGAAATTGCTGGTGCCACAGTTATTTTGGAAAGCAATAGATGAGAGTACTTATTTTTACCATGGTCAGCATTATTATAATTTAAAAAATTGTTAGCTAGTTAGGGAGCTGTGGCTCAAACCTGTAATTCCAGCACTTTGGGAAGCTGCTGTGTGATGACTTGAGGCCAGGAGATTGAGACCAGCCTAAGAAACATAGCAAGACCGAATCTCTGCAAAAAAAAAAAAATACAAAAAATTAGCCAGGTGTGGTGGTGCATTCCTGTAGTTCCAGCTACTTGTGAGGCTGAGGTGGGGGGAACACTTGAACCCAGGAGTTTGAGGTTACAGTGAGCTATGATTCATCACTGCTCTCTAGCGTGGCTGACAGAGTTAAGACCCTGACTGTACCTCTGCACCCCCCCCACAATAAAAAATTGTTACCTAATTTGACATGCAAAAAATATTTTGCTTGTTGAATATGCATTTCCTTGGTCACTTGTAAGGGTGAAATTAAGTATTTTTTCCACACATTTATCATTAAATTATTTCTTCCTTGTTGATAGATATTGCATCATATATATAAAATTTCCGTATATGCCGTGGTCTGTTTCTAGATTACATATTCAGTTTTGGTTATTCTCATATCTATGCTGTATATTAAAATTTCACATTTGCCATGGTATGTTTCTGGACTACATACTCTGTACTATTAATTTCTGATTATTCTCATATCTATACCACACTGCTTTCATTACTGCATCTATTTAATATGGATTAACATAGAGGAGGAAAAATCTTTTTTTTTCTTTTGAGATGGAGTCTCACTCTGTTGCCCAGGCTGGAGTGCGGTGGCATTATCTTGGCTCACTGCAACCTCCGCCTCCCGGGTTCAAGCGATTCTCTTGCCTCAGCCTCACAAGTAGCTAGGATTACAGGTACCTGCCACCACGCCTGGCTAATTTTTGTATTTTTAGTAGAAATGGGGTTTCCCCATGTTGGCCATGCTGGTCTCAAACTCCTGAACTCAGGTAATCCACCTACCTCGACCTCCCAAAGTGCTGGGATTACAGGCATGAGCCACTGCGCCTGGCTAGGTATTTCTTTATTATTCTGCTTTCACACATTTTTCTCTCAGGCTTTCTTGTTGATCCTTTCCAAAATAGTTTAGCATTATTTTATCATGACTAAAACCAAAAATCCTCCTAAAATCAACAGTACTGGAATTTGTATTGGAATTCTCTGATTATCCACCTTTCCCCAACACACATACACATATATAAATGTATACATATATTTTTGGAGGGTGGACAGAAAATTTGACTTTACAGTATTCCCTTTCCTATACAGAAATATGATATCTCTCTCCTTTTAATAGGGCTTTTTTTTTTTTAATTGAGATGGAATCTCTGTTGCCCAGGCTGGAGTGTGGTGGTATGATCTTATTTGGCTTACTGCAACCTCTGCTGCCCAGGTTCAGGTGATTCTCGTGCCTCAGCCTCCTGAGTAGCTGGAACTACAGGCGCATGCCACCACATCCAGCTAATTTTTTGGTATTTTTTAGTAGAGATGGGGTTTTGCCATGTTGGCCAGACTGGTCTTGAACTCCTGATCTCAGGTTACCTACCCGCCTCAGCCTCCCAAAGTGCTGGGATTACAGCAGGCGTGAGCCACAGTGCCCGGCCTTAATCAGGACTTTTATTTATCCCTCTGTAAAGCTTTGCAGGACTTTTTCCTTTTTTTTTTTTTTTTTTTTTATATAGAGAAAGGGATCTCGCACTTACACACAGGCTGCAGTGCTATGGCATGATCATATTTCACTACAGCCTTGAAGCCAGGCAATCCTCCCACCTCAGCCTGCTGAGTAGCTGGGACTATAGGTATGTGCCACCACACTCAACTAGTGTTTTTAACTTTTTCCTTTTTTTTTTTTTTTTTTTTTTAAAGAGATTGGGGCTTGCTGTATTGCCCAGGCTGGTCTTGAACTCCTGGAGTCAAGTGATCTTCCTGCCTCAACCTCCCAAAGTGTTGATATTTACAGTTATGAGCCATCACACCCAGCCCTGGATTTTTTTCTTATAAGGCCTGCTTAGATCGCATTAAAGTTAAATTCAATATATGTTTTTTATTGTGGTAAAATATATACAACATGAAGTTCACCATCTTAACCATTTTTTAGTGTAGAGTTCAGTGGCATTAAGTATATTGATACTGGAATACAACCACCACCGTCCATTCCCAGAAATTTTTTCATCTTCTCAAACTCAAGCTCCATACCAATTAAACTCCCTATTTCCCTTACCCATAGTCCCTGGCAACCACCGTTCTACTTTCTATGTCTGTAATTTTGACTACTCTGGGAACATCATATAAGCAGAATCATATGGTATTTGTCCTTTTGTAACTGGCTTATTTCACTTAGCATAATCATGGTCACCCACGTAGAATGTTTCAGAATTCTTCCTTTTTAAGGCTGAATTACATTCCATTGTATGTATATACCACGTTTTGTTTATACATTCATCTACTGAGAGATACTTAGAGATATCCACCTGAAATTAAAATATTTTGTCTTTGTTGCTGCTGCTGAAAATACATGACTTTTAAAGTCTATTTTTTTTTAAATTTTAAGTGGTTTTCGCTGTCACATTTGAAACCTATTGGTTTATAATTAAAATTATTATAACCAGCCACTTTATTGAACTCTTTGTCATCAATTCTAATAGTTTTTCAGTGCTTGTATTAGATTTTATAATGATACAACCATATAGTTGGCAGACATTGAAAATTTGGTTTTCTCCTTTCCCATACATTTCATTTACTTTCACCAAATCAGTCAGCATTTCAGAGTAATATTAAGTGATAACAGTGAGTGGTCATTCTTGTTTTATTCCTCATTCAGAATGTCTTCACTAACATATGATGTGTATTGATTTTAGTTATATATTTTTTATCATGTTAAAGAAGTATTTTTATTCTAATATTTTACAAAAGGGCATTTGAGGTGAACTACAAATCTAGAAAAATGTGTGTATGTGCTTTTTTTAATATAATCCTTTTTTTACTGTTACCGGGAGTTGGATCAGACTTCATAGGTTGAGGGCACAATCTTCCACAAGACTGTTCTCACTTCAGATACCAGCCTCAAGTTTGGGGGTCCCCAGGGTCATTCTCATTTCTGACCAGGTAGCTATAGTTTTGGGAGTCCCCCAGGTACTCCCTTAGGTTTCATGATTGGATGAAATGACTCTCAGAACTCCAGAAGGTGCTAAACTTACAATTAGAGTTTCATTATAGCAACAGGATATAAATGAGAAGAGAGATATAAGGGAGTGTTTGGGATGGTTCCAAACAGGATGCTTCTGTTGTCCTCAGGTAGCAATATGCAGAATATTGCCATCCAGGGAAGCTCCCCGAGGCTTTGGTATGTAGAGTTTTTATTGAGACTTTATTATTTAGGCCTGATTGATGGAATCATTGACATGTGGTTGAATGCAGCCTCCATCCTCCTTCGCTCCTCAGAGGTCTTCTAATGTGGCTCAAAGACCCAAATCTTTAATCACATAGTTGGTCTTTTTGGGGTGACCAGCAGCCATCCTAGGTACCTCGTTAGCATAAACTATCAGTTCTGGCACAAGGGGCCCACAGTGAATAGCAAAGGTACTTCTGTCATTTAGGAAATTCAAGGGTTTAGAGGTTACCTCCCAGGAACTGGGATCAAACGCCAACCAAATTCTTTTTTTTTTAACTTTTTAATTTTTGTGGGTATATAGTAGGTGTATATATTTTTAAGGTACATGAGATACTTTGATACAGGCATGCAATACATAATAATCACATCATGGCAAATAGGGTATTCATCTTCTCAAACATTTATCCTTTGTGTTACAAATAATCCAGTTATACTATTTTAGTTATTTTTAAACGTACAATTAAATTATTGACTTTATAGTCAATAACATAGTATTGACTATAGTCATCCTGTTGTGCAATCAAATACTAGGTGTTTTTCATTCTGTCCCATTAATCATCCCCATCCCCCACTCCACCCCCACTACCCTTCTCAGCCTCAGGTAGCCATCTTTCTGCTTTCGGTCTCCTAGAGTTCAGTCATTTTAATTTTTAGCTTCCACAAATAAGTGAGAACATGCGAAGTTTGTCTTTCTGTGCTTGGTTTATATCACTTAACATAAAATCCTCTAGTTCCATTCATGTTGTTGCAAATGACAGAATCTTATTTTTATGGCTGAATAGTACTCCATTGTGTATATGTACCACATTTTCTTTATCCATTCATCTGTTGATGGACACTTAGGTTGCTTCCAAATCTTGGCTATTGTGAACAGTGCTGCAACAAATGTGGGAGTGCAGATGTCCTTTGATATACTGATATCCTTTCTTTCTTTTGTTCTTTTTTGTTTGTTTTGAGATGGAGTTTCATTTTGTCACCCAGGGACTGGAGTGCAGTGGCATAATCTCGGCTCACTGCAACCTCTGCCTCCTGAGTTCAAGTGATTCTCCTGCCTCAGCCTCCTGAGTAGCTGGGATTACAGTTGCCTGCCACCATGTCTGGCAAATTTTTGTATGTTTAGTAGAGATGGGGTTTCACCATGTTGCCCAGGCTGGTCTTGAACTCCTGACCTCAAGTGATCTGCTCACTTTGGCCTCCCAAAGTGCTGAGATTACAGGCATGAGCCACAGGGCCTGACTACCGTTTTTCTTTCTTTTGGGCATATACCCAGCAGTGGGATTGCTGGATCATATGGTAGTTCTATTTTTATTTGAGGAACCTCCAAACTCGTCTTCATAGTGATTGTACTACTTTACATTCCCACCAACAGTGTGCAAGGGTTCCCTTTTCTCCATATCGTTTCCAGCATTTGTTATCACCTATATTTTGGATAAAAGCCATTTTAACTGAGGTGAAATGATATCTCATTGTGGCTTTGATTTGCATTTCTGTGATCAATGATGTGAGCACCTTTTCATACACCTGTTTGCCATTTATATGTCGTCTTTTGAGAAATGTCTATTCAGATCTTTTGCCCATTCAAAAATCAGATTATTAGATTATTTTGTATAGAGTTGTTTGAGCTCTTTATATATTCTGGTTATTAATCCTTTATCAGATGGATAATTTGCACTTACTTTCTCTCATTCTGTGAGTTGTCTCTTCTCTTGGTTGATTGTTTCCTTTTCTGTGTAGAAGCTCCCTCCACCCCTGCCTCCCAAGACAGTGTCTCACTCTGTCGCCCAGGCTGGAATGCAGTGGTGTGATCTTGGCTTAACTTGTTGTGATCCCCTTTGTCCATGTTTGTTTCATCAACCAAATTTTTTTTTTTTTTTTGAGACAGGTTCTCACTTTGTTGCCCAGTCTGGAGTGCAGTGGTGCGATCTTGGCTCACTACAGCTTTGACTACCTGGGCTCAAATGATCCTCCCACATCAGCCTGCCCGGTAGGCTGGGAGTGGGACCACTGGCACGTGCCACCATGTTCAGCTAATTTTTTTGGAGTTTTTGTAGAGATGAGGTTTTGCCATGTTGCCCAGGCTGATCTTGAACTTCTGGGCTCAAGTGATCCACCCACCAGGCCTCACAAAGTGCTGGGATTACAGATGTGAGCCACCATGCCCAGCCACCAGCCAAATTCTTTATTCATAACTGTCAATTGAGATGATTTGTATGGATGTGATCAAAATTACATTGTGTGAAATTATTACATTAATTCAGTTGAGTCAACAAATACTGAAACCTATTGTGTCTGTGCCAAGTAGTCTTCTAGATGCTAAGATAAATTTTCTACTTTTAAATGTCAAATTCACTTTGATAGTATTTCAGTCATTTATACAACATATATTGAGTGCCTATTCTGTGCTCCATGTACTAGTTTTAGACATAACAGTGAACAACCCAGACAAAACTCCCTGTCTTCATGGTGCTTACTTTTTAGTGGTAACTTTATATTCACATTCTCAAGTCAACAAGGTCTGTAGTATATTGTCTGGGTACTTTCATTATTGTGTTTGAACATTGGGATTTTATTAGGGCATGAAAGAGGTAACTTTCTTTTTCTCCACACAGGAATAGTTTGTATAGAACAAGAATTACTATTTATGTGAAAATCTGAAATATGTTAAAATACAGAGATAGTCTTTGATATTTTTCCATTTCTTTCATTTACTTCTTTAAACATTTTATATATATGCTTTAATTTGCATTTCATATGTGTGTATATTTATATACACACATAATATGTATTTCCTCTTTATTATATATGAAATGAAAAGGCAATATAGTATAGTAGTTTTAGAGTGAGGACTCAGGAGCCTGACTACCTAGGTTCAGTTCCCATCTTTGCTCTTTGCTTTCTGTGTAGCTTTGGAAAATATTCTTCCTTTGAGTAACACAACATTTTAGGATGTGTGTTATATACAGCATCTCGTTGTTTTGCAGTGGAAACCCTTTTGAAATATCTAAATTATCATGCTGCCCGAAAGCGAAATCCTTTTAACACAATATTCTTCACTTGCCGAGGGATATGGGGCGTCCGGTTTTCACTTGGCTGATATGCTGCCGGATGAGTATTGTAGGAAATTATTTACTTCTGTACTTTTTTAAATGATGGATTTTTAAAGAAACAGTTTGTATAGTTTTTAGAATTAATTTTAACGATGAGCTCTAATGTTTGACATCTTAAAACCTCTTCAGTTATAGCAATTGTCTTATATTTGATGATGCCTATTGTGAATGTAAGTGAAGTACTTGGACCCTTGTGCCTTATGCTACTCATGGGAACTGTCCACTGTCAAATTGTGTCTACTCAGTTAACGAGACCATCAGGAAACAATGGAAATCGGAGAAGAAGGTAAGATGAGAAAGGACACTGTAGTTGTGTATTGTCTGAGAGAGGTATTGTAGAGATTTATAAAACCTGTGATTCATTTAAAATCTCCCTCTTTTGCGTATTTTTAAAGTATGTTTTTGGTTTGGAAAATGAATGCATTACTTTGCAGTTTTCTCCTTGATGCTGAGAAACCTTATTACAAACTTTAATTCCAGTTTGGGATTTTGTCATTCAGTACAGTTGTTTAAAAGGAACATTTCTATACTTTATTATTCTTCATTAAAATTTTTCTTATAGATTGGCTTTGAAAAAACATTTTCTTTGAAATTCCATCTTAATATTTGTTGAAAATTCACTGTAAACAAAGATCTTGGTACATTTGGTTAGTGCTAATAAAATTTTACCTTTTTTCAAAAGTGTGTAATAAGAATTGATTTCTAAGTGGTCTAAACTCTTGTTATTGAGATGGAGTCTCATTCCGTCACCCAGGGACTGGAGTGCAGTGGCACGATCTTGGCTCATTGCAGCCTCTGCCTCCTGAGTTCAAGTGATTCTCCTGCCTCAGCCTCCCAAGTAGCTGGGATTACAGGCACCCGCCACCATGCCCAGCTAATTTTTTTGTATTTTTAATAGAGATGGGGTTTCACTATGTTGGCCAGGTTGGTCTCGAACTCTTGACCTCATGATCTGCCCACCTTGGCCTCCCAAAGTGCTGGGATTACAGGTGTGAGCCACGGGGCCTGGCTTTTTTTTTTTTTTTTTTTTTTTTAAATTAGACGGAGGTTTGCTCTTGTTGCCCAGGCTGGAGTGCAGTGGCACGATCTCGGCTCACTGCAACCTCTACCACCTCCTGGGTTCAAGCAATTCTCCTTCCTCAGCCTCCCAAGTAGCTGGGCTTACAGGCGTATGTCACCACGCCTGGCTAATTTTTTTTTTTGTATTTAGTAGAGACAGGGTTTCATCATGTTGGTTAGGCTGGTCTGGAACTCCTGACATCAAGTAATCCACCTGCCTCGGCCTCCCAAAGTGTTGGGATTACAGGCGTGAGCCACCGCACCCAGCCGTCTAAACTTTTAATAAGGATTGATTTGGCTTTTCTTTACATATTGAATTCATGTTATATTTTAATTGATTATATGGTTTATGTGAGTTTTGGAACTGTTGAAGATTTCTTAGGTATATGCATTATTATCTTCCAGAAGTTATGTTATCTTCCCTGAGAGTATCTCTAGATTTTTGCCTGCATAAGCAATTACTTAATACAAATTTTCCATTAGGTGAAATGAATTTCAACATATTCTTATTTTTGAATGTTATTTTAAAAATGTTTTTTAAAAGAAGAGTTCTTATAAATTCAATTAAATTGATGTTTTCTAAGGAAATAAAATGCTATGGTATGTCTTACTGGTGTTTATAGGATATATCTTTTAATTGTATAGGATATCAATAAAAAGTGATCAGTTGCTATTTTTCTAAGTTACCCTTATAAAATATGCCATAAGAGGTAGATTCCTAATGTCCATATTTAAAGAAATTGCTCCTTCTGCTAGTGGTGTTGAAGGTGCCTGAACAGAATCTTGGTCATACAAGTGGAAAATTTTTATAGTAGATTCTGAATAGCAGTTCTATTTCTTTAATGACTGAACGAAATGGTAGCATAGGACTTTGGTTTGGAATCTTTTTTTTGCCCTCAAATCAGAAAGTACTTGCATAATTTATCCTCAGTATATGAAGTTAAATGATACTTGATTTTAGGTAGTAATTTATCAGTATAATTTTCTGTAGGGATATTTTGGGCAGAAATAGAAAGAGTCTTGAATAATCTGAAGTTATTGAATTTTTTTTTTGTAGAAAATTACGAAAAACTGTAAATGGTGATGGGAGCCGAGAAAATGGAAATAACTCCTCTGATAAAGTCAGAGGAATAGAAACTTTGGAATCTGTACCTGTTATTGGTGGTTTTTGGGAGACTATCTTTGGCAACAGGTGGGAGTCTTTTTTACTTGATGTTGTGTTCACATAGTGTTTACGAAGTATATAGTATCATCAGGCCATAGGAGTAAGTAGTGTAGACTTCTTACAGTGTGATTTTTTTTAAGGGTTATCAGAGGGTTTGCTTGCTCAAAATGCTGTCTTCACTGTTATGTTACCTGTGAATGCAGTAATCTATCATTAAAGTATCATTCTGGTGTTTTTTTTTTTTTTGAGACGGTGTTTCATTTTGGAGTGCAGTGGCATGATCTTGGCTCACTGCAACCTCTGCCTTTCAGGTTCAAGCGATTCTCCTGCCTCAGCCTCCTGAGTAGCTGGCATTACAGGTGCTTGCCACCACACCTGGCTAATTTTTGTATTTTTAGTAGAGACGGTGTTTCACCATGTTGCCCAGGCTGATCTCAGATCCCTGACCTCAAGCCTCGGGTGTGAGCCACCACACCTGGCCTGATTTCCATTCTTTTGGTTAATATACCCAGCAGCGGGAATGCTGGATCATATGGTAGGTCTATTTTTGTTTATTTAAGAAACCTCCAAGCTGGTCTTCATAGTGGTTGTACTACTTTACATTCTCACCAGCAGTGTACAAGGGTTCCCTTTTCTCCATATCTTCTTCAGCATTTGTTATCGCCTGTCTTTTGGATAAAAGCCATTTTAACTGGGGTGAGATGATATCTCATTGTGGTTTTAATTTGCATTCTGTGATCACTGATGTGAACACCTTTTCATTTACCTGTGCCATTTGTATGTCTTCTTCTGAGAAATGTCTATTCAGATCTTTTGCCCATTTAAAAATCAGATTATTAGATTATTTTGTATAGAGTTGTTTGAGCTCCTTATATATTCTGGTTATTAATGCCTTGTCAGATGGATAATTTGCAGAAACTTTCTCCCATTCTATGGGTTGTCTTTTCACTTGGTTGATTGTTTCCTTTGCTACATAGAAGCTTTTTAACTTGATGTGATATCATTTGTCCATTTTGCTTTGGTTGCCTGTGCTCATGGAGTGTTATTTAAGAAATCTTTGCCCAGACCAATGTTTGGAGGGTTTCCCTAATGTTTTCTTTTAGTAGTTTCATAGTTTGAGGTCCTAGATTTAGATCTTTAATTCACTTTTATTTGATATTGTATGTGGTGAGAGATAAGGGTCTAGTTTCATTCTTCCACATGTGGATATTCAGTTTTTCCAGCGCTGATTATTGAAGAAACTGTCCTTTCTCCAATGTATGTTCTTGGCATCTTTGTCAAAACTGAGTTCACTGTCGGTCAGGCGCAGTGGCTCATGCCTATAATCCCAGCACTTTGGGAGGCTGAGGCGGATGGATCATTTGAGGTCAGGAGTTCTGGACCAGCCTGGCCAACATGGTGAAACCTTGTCTGTACAAAAAATACAAGAATTAGCTGGGTGTGGTGGTGGGTACCTGTAATCCCAGCTACTCGGAAGGTGGAAGCAGGAGAATCGCTTGAACCTGGGAGGCAGAGGCGGAGGTTATAGTGAGCCAAGATCTCACCACTGTACTCCAGCCTAAGTGACAGAGTGTGACCCTGTCTCAAAAAAAAAAAAAAAGGGGGTTCGCTGTAGATATATGGATTTATTTCTGGGTTCTCAATTCTGTTCCATTAGCCTATGTGTTTTTATGCCAGTACTGTGCTCCTTTGGTTACAATAGTGCTGTAGCATAATTTGAAGTCAAGTAATGTGATTCCTTCAGTTTGTTATTTTTACTCAGGATAGCTTTGGCTATTTTGGGTCTTTTTTTTATTCCGTATCAATTTTAAGATTGTTTTTTCTATTTCTGTGAAGAATGTCATTGGTATTTTTATAGGGATCGCATTGCATCTGAAGATTGCTTCGGTTAGTATGGATATTTTTAACAATATTGATTCTTCCATTTCATAAAGTGTCTTTCCATATTTTTTGCGTTCTCTTCAATTTCTTACATCAATGTTTTATAGTTTTTATTATAGAGATCTTTCACTTCTTTGGTTAATTGCTAGATGTTTAATGTTATTTGTCGCCATTAGAAATAGTATCATTTTCTTGATTTCTTTTTTAGATTGTTTGCTGTCGGCATATAGAAATGCTATTGATTTTTTATGTTGATTTTGTATCCTGCAACATTAATGAATTTGTTTATCAGTTCTAATACTCTTTTTGGCAGAATCTTTAGGTTTTTCCAAATATAAAATTTTATCTGTAAACAAAAGGTAATTTGAATTCTTCTTTTCCAGTTTGTATACCTTTTATTTCTGTCACTTGTCTAATTGCTCTAGCTAGGACTTCTAGTACTATATTGAATAACAGTGATGAAAGTGGGCATCCTTGTCATTTTCCAGATCTTAGAGGAAAGACTTTTAGTTTTTTCTTATTCAGTATGATACCAGCTGTGGGTCTGTCATATATGACTTTTATTCTATTGAGGTATGTTCCTTCTATACCCTGACTTTTGAGAATTACTATCATGAAGAGATATTGAATTTTATAAAATACTTTTTAAGCATCAATTGAAATGATTATATGGTTTTTGTCCTTCATTCTGTTGGTATGATGTGTCACATGATTGATTAGTATGTATGTTGAAGTATCCTTGCATCCCTGGTAGAACCCTACTTGGTCATGATGAAGGATCTTTTTATTTATTTATTTTATATTTATTATTATTATTTGAGACAGAGCCTCATTTTGTTGCCCAAGCTTGAGTGCAGTGGCATGATCTTGGCTCATTCCAACCTCTGCCTTCCAGTTCAAATGATTCTTGTATGTGAGGCCCCCAGGTACCTGGGACCACAGGCATGTGCCACCACAACCCTCCCTAATTTTTTGTGGAGGTGCACAGAAATCAAGAATTGAGATTTGGGAACCTCTGCTTAGATTTCAGAGGATGTATGGAAATGATTGCCTGTCCAGGCAGAAGTTTGCTGCCAGGGCAGGGCATTCATGGAGAACCTTTGCCAGGGCAGTGTGGAAGGGAAATGTGGTGTTGGTACCCCCACACAGAGTCCCCACTGGGGGGCACTGCCTAGTGGGACTGTGAGAAGAGTGGCCACTCTCCTCAAGACCCCAGAATGGTAGATCCACAAATACCTTGCCCTGTGCGCCTGGAAAAGCCGCAGACACTCAACCCCAGCCTGTGAAAGCAGTCAGGAGGGTTGCTGTACTCTCCTGGTGATACTTGATATCATTTTAATTTTTTGGAATGTTTTAAGACTTGTTTTGTGGTTATAATATGGTATATCCCGGAGAATAATTCTTGCGCTGAGGAGAAGAATGTGTATTCTATAGCCGATAGATGAAATGTTCAGTAAATATCTGTCAGGTCTATTTGGTTTGTAGTGTTGATTAAGTCCAATGTTTCTTTGTTGATTTTTCTATTTGGATGATCTGTCTAATGCTGAAAATGAGGTTGAAGTCTCCAGCTATTATTGTATTGGAGTCTGTCTCTCTCTTTAGCTCTAATAATATTTGCTTTATGTTTCTGGGTGCTCCAGTGTTGGGTGCATATATATTTACAATTGTTATATCCTCTTGCTGAATTGACCCCTTTATCATTATATAATGACCTTCGTTAACTCCTTTTATAGTTAAAATCTATTTTGTCTGATATAAGTATAGCTACTTGATATGGTTTGGCTGTGTCCCCACCCAAATCTCAACTTGAATTGTATCTCCCAGAATTCTTATATGTTGCAGGAGGGAGCCAGGGAGAGGTAATTGAATCATGAGGGCTGGGCTTTCCTGTGCTAGTCTTGTGATAGTGAATAAGTGTCACAAGATCTGATGGGTTTATCAGGAGTTTCTGCTATTGCTTTTTCCTTATTTTCTCTTGCCACCATCATGTAAGAAGTGCTTTTTCCCTCCTCCTGTGATTCTGAAGCCTCCCCAGCCATGTGGAGCTGTAAGTCCAATTAAACCTCTTTTTCTTCTCAGTCTCAGGTATGTCTTTATCAGCAGCATGAAAACCAACTAACACAGTAAATCAGTACCAGTAGAGTGGGGCGTTACTGAAAAGATACCTGAAAATGTGGAAGCAACTTTGGAACTGGGTAACAGGCAGAAGTTGGAACAGTTTCGAGGGCTCAGAAGAAGACAAGAATATGTGGGAAAGTTTGGAACCTCCTAGAGAGTTGTTGAATGGCTTTGACAAAACTGCTGATACTGATATGAACAATAAGGTCCAGGCTGAGGTGGTAATAGATGGAGATGAGGAACTTGTTGGGAACTGAAGCAAAGGTAACTCTTGTTATGTTTTAGCAAAGAGACTGGTGGCATTTGGCCCTGCCTTAGAGATTTGTGGAACTTTGAACTTAAGAGAGATGATTTAGGGTATCTGGTGGAAAAAATTTCTAATCAGCAAAGCATTCAAGAGGTGACTTGGGTGCTGTTAAAGGCATTCAGTTTTATAAGGAAAGCAGAACATAAAAGTTTGGAAAATTTGCAGCCTGACTATGCAATAGAAAAGAAAAACCCATTTTCTGGGGAGAAATTCAAGCTGGCTGTGGAAATTTGCATAAGTAGCAAGGAGCCTAATGTTAATCCCCAAGACAATGGCAAAAATGTTTCCAGGCCATGTCAGACACCTTCACAGCACCTCCTCCCATCACAGGCCTGGAGGCCCAGGAGGAAAAAGGGGTTTTGTGGGCCAGACCCAAGATCCTCATGCTGTGTGAAGCCTAGGGACTTGGTGTCCTGTGTCCCAGCTGCTCCAGTCATGGCTGAAAGGGGCCAGTGTACAGCTCAGGTCGTGACTTATGGAAGCCCCAAGCCTTGGCAGCTTCCACATGGTGTTGAGACTGCAGGTGAACAGAAGTCAAGAACTGAGGCTTGGGAACCCCTGCCTAGATTTCAGAAGATGTATGGAAACACTTGGATGCCGAGGCAATAGTTTGCTGCAGGGGTGGGGCCCTCATGGAGAAACTCTGCTAGGGCAGTATGGAAGGGAAATGTGGGGTTGGAGCCCCCACACAGAGTCCCTGCTGGGGCACTGCCTACAGGAGCTGTGAGAAGAGGGTCACCATCCTCCAGACTCCAGAATGGTAGATCCACTGACAGCTTGTGCTGTGCACCTGGAAAAGCCGCAGACACTCAACACCAGCGTATGAAAGCAGCCAGGAGGGAGGCTGTACCCTGCAAAGCCACAAGGGCAGAGCTGCCCAAGATCATGTGTTCCCACCTTTTGCATCAACATGACCTGAATGTGAGATCTGGAGTCAAAGGAGATAATTTTGGAGCTTCAAAATTTGACTGCCCCATGGGATTTCAGACTTGCAAGGGCCTTGTAACCCCTTTGTTTTGGCCAGTTTCTCCCATTTTGAATATCTGTATTTACCTAATACCTGTACCCCATTGTATCTAGAAAGTAACTAGCTTGCTTTTGATTTTACAGGCTCATAGGCAGATGGGACTTGCCTTGTCTCAGATGAGATTTTGGACTGTGAACTTTTGGGTTAATGTTGAAATGAGTTAAGACTTTGGGGGAGTATTGGGAAAGCATGATTGGTTTTGAAATGTGATGACATGAGATTTGGGGGGGCAAGGGGCAGAATGATATGGTTTGGCTGTGTCCCCACCCAAATCTCAACTTGATTGTATCTCCCAAAATTCCCAAGGGTTGTGGGAGGAGCTCAGGGGGAGGTAATTGAGTCATGAGGGCTGGTCTTTCCCATGCTATTCTTGTGATAGTAAGTCTTATGAGATCTGATGGGTTTATCAGGGGTTTCCGCTTTTGCTTCTTCCTCATTTTCTGTTGCTGCCACCATGTAAGAAGTGCCTTTCACCTCCTGCCATGATTCTGAGGCCTCCCCAGCCATGTGGAACTGTAAGTCCAATTAAATCTCTTTTTTTCCCCGCATTCTTGGGTATGTCTTCATCAGCAGCATGAAAATGAACTAATACACTACTCCTGCTAACTTTCAGTTTCTATTAGCATGGAATATCTTTTTCTATTCCCTTATTTTCAGCCTGTGTGTATCTTTATCGGTAAAGTTTTTTCTTGTAGGCAATAGATCATGGATTTTTTTAAAAAATTCATTAAGTCACTCTGTGTCTTTTGATTAGAAAGTTTAGTTCATTTACATGCCATGCCATTATTGATAAGTAAGGACTTACTCCTGCCACTTTATTAGTTGTTTTCTGGTTCATTTGCAATCTTCTCTACCTTCTTTCCTTCCTGTCTCCCTCTTAGTGAAGGTGATTTTCTCTAGTGGTATTTTAAAATTAATTTCTTTTTATTTTTTGTGTATCTGTTATTATTTTTTAATTTGGGGTTACATTGAGGCTTGCAAATAATATTTTATAACCTATTATTTTAAACTGATAACACTGATTGCATAAACAAGCGAACTCATAAACCAGCAAAGAGAGAAGTGATAAAAACTGTACACTTTCACTCTATCCCCCTGCTTTTAAACTTTTTGTTGTTTGTATTTATATCTTATTGTACTATGTCTTGAAATGTTGTATTTTTTTAATTGGTTCATGTTTTAGTCTTTCTATTGAAGATATGAGTAGTTTACACACCACAGTTACAAGGTTATAATATTCTGTCTTTTTTTGTGTATTTACTATTACCAATGAGTTTTGTACCTTCAGATGATTGCTTATTGCTCATTAATGTCCTTTCTGTTTAAAGAACTCTCTTTTGCATTTCTGTAGGCAGGTCTATTATTGATGAAATCCTTCAGCTTTTGTTTTTTCTGGGGATGTTTTTATTTTTCCTTCTTGTTTGAAGTTTATTTTTGCTGGATATACTATTCTAGTATAAAAAGGTTTTTCCTTTAGCAGTTTAAATGTGTCAGTCCGGCTGGACATAGTGGCTCATGCCTGTAATCCCAGCACTTTGGGAAGCCAGGATAGGAGGACTGCTTGAGCCCAGGGAGTTCAAGACCAAGCTGGGCAACATTAGGGAGACCCAGTCTCTACAAAAATAAAAATAAAAAATTAGCTGGGTGTAGTGGCATGTGCCTGTGGTTCCAGTTATGCTGGAGGTTGAGACAAGAGGATTGCTTGAGCCTAGAAGGTTGAGGCAGTAGTGAGCTGTGATTGTGATAATGAACTTCAGCCTGGGCAACTGAGATCCCTTTCTCAAAAAAAAAAAAGTAACAATAAATAAGTAAATAAACATGTCATACCATTCTCCTATCCTGTAAAGTCTGCTGCCAGACATATTAGAGCATCTTTGTATGCCATTTGTTTCTTTTCTCTTGCTGCTTTTAGTATCCTTTCTTTTTCCTTTATCTTTGAGGATGTGATTGTTAAATGCCTTGAGGTATTTTTCTTTTGGTTAAATCTGTTTGGTATTATATGACTTTCTTGTACTTGAATATTGGTATCTTACTCTAGGTTTGGGAAGTTTTTTGTTATTATCCTTTTGAATAAACTTTATACTCCTATCTTTCTACTTCCTCTTTAAGGTCAATAACTCTTAGATTTGCTGTTTTGAGGCAATTTTCCAGATCTTTTAGGTGAGTTTCATATTTTTTTGTTCTTTTTTCTTTTGTCTCCTCTGTGTATTTTTAATTCTTTCTTCTGCTTGATCAATTCTGCTGTTAAGAGACTCTGATGCATTCTTCAGTATGTCAGTTGCATTTTCAGCTCCAGAATTTGTTAGATTTTTTTTTTTTAGTTGTTTTACTTTTTGTTTAATTTATCTGATAGGATTCTGAATTCCTTCTCTGTGTTATCTTGGATTTCTTTGTGTTTCCTCAAAATAGCTTTTTTTTTTTTTTTTTTTGAGACAAGGTTTCACTCTGATCTCTCAGGTTGAAATGCAATGGTGCAATCTTGGTTCACTGTAGCTTCCACCTCCCAGGCTCAAGTGATCCTCCAGGCACATGCAAGTGCACCCAGCTAATTTTTAAGTTTTTTATAGAGATGAGGTTTTGCCATGTTGTCCAGGCTGGTTTCGAACTCCTTAGCTCAAGTGATCCACCTGCCTCTTGGCCTCCCAAAGTACTGAGATTATAGGCATGAGCCACTGTGCCTGGCCAAAAATAGCTATTTTGAATTTTCCGTCTCTAAGGTTGTGTATGTCTGTCTCTCTGGAATTGGTCACTGGTATCTTATTAGTTCGTTTGGTGAGATCATGTTTTGTTCGATGGTCCTGATGCTTGTGGATGCTCATTAGTGTTTGCGCATTGAATGATTAGATGTTTATTGTAGACTTCACAGTCTGGGCTTCTTTGTACCTGTCCTTGGGAAGCCTTTTCAAGTATTTGAGGGGAATTGGGTGTTGTGCTCTAAGTCTTTCGTCACTGCAGTTCTGTCTGCATTAGGGGGTACCCTAAGCCTAGTAATGCTGTGGCTCCAGCAGACTTGTAGAGGTTACTGCCTTGGTGGTCTTGGGTCAGATCTGGGAGAATTCTCTGGATTACCAGGCAGAGACTCTTTTTCTTTTCCCTAACTTTCTCCCAAGCAAGTGGAGTCTCTCTCTCTGCTGAGCTGCTTAGAGCTAGGAGGGGTGACACAGCACCTCTGTGGCCATTAATACTGGGACTGGGTTGGGACAGGCCTGAAGCCTGCCCAGTGCTGGATCTTGCCCAAGGTCCACATGGCGACCACTTGTCTGTCTACCACCTATGTTCACACAAAGCCCAAGGGCACTACAATCAGTAGGTGGCAAACCCAGCCAGGCTTATGTCCTTCCTTTCAGGACAGCAAGTTACCCCTGGCTCTGGGCGGATCTGGAGATGCTGTCTGGCAGCCAGGGCCTGACGTCGAGAACCTTAGAAATCTACCTGTTGCTCTATTCTGTGGTAGCTGAGCTGGCACCCAAGGCAAAAGACAAACTCCTTCCTACTCTTCTCTCCCCTTTCCTCAAGCAGAGGAATCTCTCCTATGGCCACTGCTGCTCAAGGCCTGTAGCAAGTGCTGCATGGCTATTGCCGATATTCACTCAAGTCCAAGGGCTCTTTGGTCAGCTTGTGGTCAATACTGATAGGCCTGGGTATCTCCCTTCAGGGCAGTGGGCTTCCCTCTGGTCTAGGGTGGGTCCAGAAATACCATCCAGGAGGCAAGGCCTAGAATGAGGGACCTTAAGAGCACACTTGGTGCTCTTCCCCACTGTGGTTGAGCTAGTACCCTGGTCCCCTTTACTCTTCTCCGTCTTTTCCGCAAGCAGAGGAAGTCTCTCCCTGTAGCTACCACAGTTGGGAATATATTGGGTCACTCCTGAGGCCAGCATGGCTCTGAGTCGCACCCAAGTCCACAGTGAGTACTGCCTGGCTACCACTGTTGATTATACAGAGCCCAGGGCCTCTTCAGTCAGCAGGTGATGAATGCTGCCAGGGCTAGGTCCTTCCCTTCAACTGTGCTGGTTCCATTTTGGTCCAAGGTGTGTCTGCAAATGTCATCCAGAAGCTAGAGCCTAGAATGGGGGCCCCAGGATTCTGGTCCCTTGTTCTACTCTGGCTGAGCTGGTATCCAAGTTGCAAGACAAGGTCCTTTTTACTCCTCTCTCTTCCTGGGCTATGAGCAACACTGCCTGGCTTTGCAGTAGGGGTGGCACAAGCACTCCCTGGCCACCCCAGCTGGTATCTCAGTAGGTCATGTGCACCCCAAGTCTACTGGCCTAGTGGGGTGGCAGTAACAGACAACATAAGGTAGGAGTTGCATTGTATTTGAGGAGATGTGGAGAGGAGCGTGAACCTACTTTTGTGCAACACTGGAAAGTGTATGCTTCCTCTCAGTTAATTGACATGAGTCTTTGAAGAATAGACTCACATTCTGAGTCTGAGTGAATATTCTGTCATTCAGTACCCTTACTTAGCAACCTAAAGTCTTGAAAAATATGATTACTGAATTTTCTTGATTTCTAGAATAATATAGTGTGTTCCTCAGAAGAAAGTGGTTTCTTGAAAGGTATTACTTTCAGAAACTAATCTTCTTTTCCTTTTTTAAAAAATAGGATTAAAAGAGTAAAATTAATATCTAACAAAGGGACTGAAACTGACAATGACCCAAGTTGTGTACCTCCTATCATTAAGAAGAGACAGTGTCGACCAGAGATTAGAATGTGGCAAACAAGAGAGAAAACAAAGTTTTCAGATGGAGAAAAGTGCCGTAGGGTAAGATTTAGGTGGATTTAACAAAACTTTGTTTCCCTTTGTAACATTTTCCTATTAAGACTCTGTTAGAGATATAAAATAGATACTAATAGGTTTGTAAGTTTGTCCTAACAAGTAAGTAAAACCACAGAATATGACAAGAAAATATCACATGAAAACTGGAGCTTAGTCTTAAATTTTCTGTTACTAGACTTACTAGTTTTGTTGAGTTATCCAGCCTTAGTAGTAGGCTGGTAGATTTAATAAACAGATTAGTGAAGAGGGTGCTGTGTCATATTCCAGAGAAGCAGGGATAGTATAGTAAGGGTTTGGGAAACTATTTTGTGGATTTAGGTAGAGATGGTCTGCTGTATGTCTATATCTATACAGTTTTACTTCATAGTCTTAAACTGTTTTATTAGATTGTGGCATTTAGTCTAGTATTTATTGAGCCATTACTATTGTTTTAAGTATGTTACATATACTATCTTATCTCATTTTTTTTCAACAAACCTGTGAAATAGATGCTTTTATTATCATTATTTTTCAGATGAGGAAACTCAGATCCAGACAGATTTAGTAAATTGCTCAAGTTTATGTGTCTAGTAAGTAGAAGAGCTGCAATTCAGGCTTAGAGTTTGACTTGACTCTTGGTTTTTGAATACTACATAACAGTGCCTCATCATTTAGGATATTTAGTTTCAAGTTAATACTTTTCTTAATTGAGATTAATATATGGATTTGTTCGGTTTTGGGTTATTTTACTGCTTGGTAGTTTTCGTATTTTTTTTTTGTTATCACACATGTAGCTTACTAGAATATTTTGGGTTGTCCCCTGTGAAGGTATTGTTGTTCTCTTTGTAGGAGGCTTTTAGGCATCTGGGTAATGGGATATCTGATGACCTGTCAAGTGAGGAAGATGGTGAAGCACGGACACAGATGATATTATTGCGTAGGAGTGTGGAAGGGGCCTCAAGTGACAATGGTTGTGAAGTTAAGAATAGAAAATCAATACTTTCAAGGCACCTAAACTCTCAGGTAATTTTTGTTTTAGTTTACGAAATTATAGGACTAAATCACTGAATTTAGTAACAAAGCATTTAACATAGTTTCCTATTGCTTGTTGGTTTGATTTTTGGCAGGTAAAGAAAACCACTACAAGGTGGTGTCATATTGTGAGGGATTCAGATAGTCTGGCAGAATCAGAATTTGAATCAGCAGCCTTCAGCCAGGTAAAATGTCCTTTTGAGAAGTCAAGGTATATTTTTGAGTGTAATAACTTTATCCATTCCTTTTTTTATTAGTTGGCCTAAAGTAGCATTTACGTCAGTATTTGCCTGCCCTCTCTTGTCTCTAATTATCCATGTCCTTATCTAGCAACTTTTAATGACTACACACCTAGAAAGAGAAATAATTTTTTTTCTACATTGACTCTAAGCTTAAGAGTATCACAGATGGGCTGGGCATGGTAGCTTACGCCTGTAATCACAGCGCTTTGAGAGGTTGAGGTAGGTGGCTCGCTTGAGTCCAGGAGTTCGAGACCAGCCAGGAAACAAAATGAGACCCCATCTTTACCAAAAAAAAAAAAAATAGCTGAGTGTAATGGCCTGAAGCTGTAGTGCCCGCTACCCAGGAGACTGAGGCAGGAGGATCATGTGAGCCTAAGATCACATAGCCCAAGCCCAAGAGGTTGCAGTGGGCTGTAATTGTGCCTCTGCACTCCAGCCTGGGTGACAGAGTGTGACCCAGTATCAAAAAATAAAAAAGCATTATTATTATGCAAAGCCCTGTGAACAAATGAATTTATGGTGATTGACTTATGAAGGCTTTCAAGCCATTGCTGTAGATAACTTGTTTTATTTCACATAGTTATTTTTAAAGATGAATAACATTTTTTGCTTTTTGTTTTCCTTTAAAGTGCTCTAGATCTGGTGTGAGTGGTGGCTCTCGAAGCCTCAACATGTCAAGAAGAGACTCAGAAAGTACCCGCCATGACTCGGAGACTGAAGATATGTTATGGGATGACCTGCTACATGGCCCAGAGTGCCGGTCATCTGTCACCAGTGACAGTGAGGGGGCCCATGTGAATACCCTTCACTCAGGCACCAAACGTGACCCCAAAGAGGATGTTTTTCAGCAGGTCTGTGCAGGCATGATAAGAATGGCTAGTATTTATTGTGTTCTTACTGTGTGTCATCTCATTTAACTTAACAATAATCCTTTAGGGTAGATACTATTATTATCCTCAGTTTAGAGGTGAGGAGATTGTGCAGAGCCTGTAAGTGAAGATGTTGGAACTAGAACTCAGGGAGAAGTAATCTAAAGTTGCCATAACCTAAATTTTTCTTTACATTACTTTTTTATATTATTTTCCTTAGAATGGTCTTAATGTTTATTTATATTTTGTGTGAGTAGACTTTGCATATAGAAAATATAACATACCCCATATTTTCATGAACGTCACAGTATTACATATGAATTACTAGAAATTGACATTGCTTGCTTTTTGAATAATGCATAAAATAAATAATGCTTTTAATTTCAGGTTTTGTATTAATATCATAAAATCAGATAGCCATTAGAAGGTATTTCAACCTTCCAAACAAGATAGAGATTCATTCTACATCTGTGTAAATTTTTACCATCTGTCATTTAGTGATAATAGTTCCTACTTCTTAGGAATAGTGTGAAATAGCTAATGAGATAATATAAAGTACATAGCATAATACCTGGCAAGAGTAAATATCTAATAAATGTTAGCATTATTATTAATATCTCCATCAGATGATCAGTTGGCCTCTTCTTAAATATTTCTGGAGCTGGAGTGCTTGTTATTTAATGATACAGCTTATTCCACTTCTGGATAGATTGAATGATGAAGAAATAGTTCTCATATCAACCTTTCAGTTGCTTAATGTCAATGATTGTTATGGTTCTTAGGTTTTTGTTCTTTAGGCTAAATATTTCCACATTGCCTTGCAAATAGTGGATGATAGATATACATTTGTTTATCGAATTCTCTTGATTCAAAGATACCATTGATTTAGGTTATACATTTTCATTTAAAAAATCCACTTCATTAAATGTACATAATTTTAAAAAAATGAACCAGAAACAATGTAAATTTTCTCATTAAAGTTTTGTTTGTTTGTTTTTTGAGACAGAGCTCACTCTGTTGCCTAGGCCGGCGTACAGTGGTACAATCATGACTCACTGCAGCCTTAACCTACCTAGCTCAAGTGATCTTCCCACCTCAGCCTCTTGATTAGCCACCATGCTTGGCTAATTTTTAAATTTTCTGTAGAGACAAGGTTGCACTATGTTGCTTAGACTGGTCTTGAACTCCTGGGTTCAAACAGTCCTCCCACTTCAGCCTCCCAAAGTATTGGGATTGCAGGGGTGAGCCACCATGCCTGGCTCTCATTAAAATTTTATGCTGCTTTTTTTGATTTTGCAGTGAGTTTAAATATTTTTTACATTCAGTTTGAAGAGTCATCTAAATTACATTAGCTTTCAGTAGTTATGCATAGCAATCATGATAATCTTGATCTCCTTAGCACTCCCCTCCTTTGAGATTTGCAGTATAATTTTAAGACATATATAAGAATAATTGAGTGTGGTAAACTTACTGTGTTAAATTCAATAAATCATTTTCCAATCCTGTTCAGCTAGCCTGTTCTTCTTTTATTTCCTGTATTTCTTTTTCTTTTCTTTTTTTTTTTTTTTTTGAGACAAGAGTCTCGCTTTGTCGCCAGGCGCCAGTAGTGCAGTGGCACGATCTTGGCTCACTGCAACCTTGGCTTCCCAGGTTCAAGCAATTCTCCTGCTTCAGTCTCCCGAGTAGCTGGGACTACAGGCACGTGCCACCACGCCCAGCTAATTTTTGTATTTTTTAGTAGAGACAGAGTTTTACCATGTTGGCCAGGATGGTCTCGGATCTCTTGATCTTGTGATCCGCCTACCTTAGCCTCCCAAAGTGCTGGGATTACAGGTGTGAGCCACTGCGCCTGGCCTTCCTGTATATCACACTAACCACCCAAGTCAAAAAGTTTCATTCTTGACCCCATTCTTTTTTTTTTTTTTTTTTTCCCCGAGATGGAGTCTCGCTCTTTCACCCAGGCTGGAGTACGATGGCACGATCTCAGCTCGCTGCAGCCTCTGCCTCCCGGGTGCAAGAAATCCTCTTGTGTCAGCCTCCCAAGTAGCTAGGATTACAGGTGCCTGCCATCACACCTGGCTAATTTTTGTATTTTTAGGAGAGACGGGGTTGCGCCGTGTTTGCCTCAAATGATCCGCCTGCCTTGGCCTCCCTGGGACTACAGGCATGAGCTGCTGTGCCTGGCCAGCCTCATTCTCTCCACCCTTAATCACTTATGTTCTCTTGATTGAGCTGTCTAAATACCTGCATCTGTCTGTTTGTGGTCACCCTGCTTGGTGCAGGTCATCATCTCAACTGGATCGTTACAACAGCTTCTGTAGGCTTGCCTCTGTTTCTTTCGTTTTCCTTGCTACAGCCATAGTGATACTTCTAAAATACAAATTTGATAACACCGCTTTTTAAAAAGTCCTTTTTTCTTCTTTCTGGATTGCTTGCTTCTTTTATTTATTCTAATACAGTCTCATCTCTGTCCATTCTCTCCCTGCTCCTCCCGTGGTTAACTTCAACTTGACTAACTTCCTACTTTTCTGATATGTACCAGGCCTCATATGCTTCTGGGTCCTTGTGCATACAGGTTTCTTTCCTGGGACATGATTTTCTCTAATACCCATTCTTTTGGTTTATTCCTTTTTATTTTCAGGCAGGCCTTGGCTTGAGTGATGGCTTCCTTTAGGAAGCATTTCCTATATACTCCTAAAGCACTCTTGCCTTTCCTTACCATGCTGTATAGTGACTTCCTTCAGGAGTTTGTAAGCTCCTTGATAGCAAGGACATCTATCTTGTTCTCCATTTTATCCACAGGGATGATACATAGTAGGTGCTTAATAAATATGAGTTGTGTAAGTCAGTGAATCAATGAATCACATCAGTGATTCAAATCAGTAAATGGTTGTCGGCATTATGCTAAGCATTGTGGTAGAAAGAGAAAAAATATGCCAGATGGTCCTTTTCTAGAGGTTATATTTTAGTTTGGGAACAAGATAATTATATAGGAAATAAGTAGAGAATACCATAAAAGCACCATATAATAAGATGCTAATTTGTCTGTTACAGACCATAAAAGTTTTTCTTTTCAGATAAGGGTAAAGTTAGTAAGGCTGAGGCTGTCAGAGAGGACCATGATGGTGAAATGGGACTTGAGCTAGTACTTACAGAATAAGACATGATATGGCAGAGGAGGAGAGGGAGCTGTTTTTTGTTGTGACTGTCTCCACTTGAGTTTTTCTAAGCCTCGCTAAATTTCTGTGTCCTGGTTAGACCAGAAACAGACTTAATAGTCCTCAGTCATTCTTGTGATAAATAAGGCCTTTTAGTATCTCTCTCTCTTTACTTCCTGTTACTCCCAGTGTAGTCTCCTAGCTCTAGAAATACTTTCTTCCTTGATAGCCCATGACTACACTAAGCTTATCCTCACTTCCATACCTTTAGAGAGGGAAGCAACCTTGGAGATCATGGACTCCTATCTCTCCTTATAACAGAAGACATTTATTCTCTCTCCAGGTAAGAGAATGGCTAAGTAAAGAAAAAAGGACCTAGTGGGCCATGGTGGTATGTGACTATGGTCCTCGCTACACAGGAGGCTGAGATGGAAGGATTGCTTGAGCCCAGGAGTTTGGGACCAGCCTGGGCAACATAGTGAGACCCTGTCTCAAAAAAAAAAAAAGAAAAGAAAAAAGAAAGGACCAGTATCATAGAGGCGGTTATTGGAGTGGTGGCATATAGAGCCTGGGAATCTACATTTTTTACTATTTTGGATATTTGGTAATTTTCCTAACTTTTCTAAATGGGAATACAAGTAATTTTGAAGCCCTTTCAAACTGTAAGATAAAGGGAAAGAAAAACCAATGGAGGAAAGAAAGCTTGGATAGAAACAATTTTATGTTTTTCTTCTCAGAACCATTTATTCTGGCTTCAGAATTCAAGTCCTGCCTCTGATCGAGTTAGTGCAATAATCTGGGAAGGGAATGAGTGCAAAAAGATGGATATGTCTGTATTGGAAATAAGTGGCATCATCATGAGCAGGGTAAGATTAAATTTGTTTTCAGATCTTTCAAAACATCAGGAGCTATTTCATAAGAATCTCTTAGTGATTAAAACAGTATGACTCTGCTTTTGAAGCACATGTATATCATATATAATAGTATATATTATTAACTTATATATCTAATTTTGTAGTCAGAGTCTTTACATGGTAGCATATATATTATTTGGTATACCTGGTCTCTATTAATTAGCATAATCAACTGTTCAGGTATTCTCTACAGATAATCCTTATCTCATTGAATCACAATTTTTAATAAGATTTAAAAGTCATAAATCTGTATTTGTATTTATGCTTTTAGAATGTGTTTTTAATAGACTAAATAGTATTTGATGAATACTGCTTTTTTTTTGTTTTTTGAGATGGAGTCTTGCTCTGCCATCAGGCTGGGATATGCAGTGGTACAGTATCAGCTCACTGCAACCTCCACCTCTTGGGTTCAAGCAATTCTCCTGCCTCAGCCTCCCGAGTAGCTGGGACTACAGGTGTGCACCACCATGCCTGGCTAATTTTTGTAATTTTAGTAGAGATGGAGTTTCACCATATTGGCCAGACTAGTCTTGAACTCCTGACCTCGTGATTTGCCCACCTCTGCCTCCCAAAGTGCTGGGATTACAGGCGTGAGCAACTGCACCTGGCCTGATAAATACTGCTTTGTAACTCCATTTAGCTACACAATAATGATGGAAATTTTAATTCACAGGTCAATGCATATCAGCAAGGAGTAGGTTATCAGATGCTGGGAAATGTTGTCACTATTGGATTAGCATTTTTTCCATTCTTATATCGACTTTTCCGTGAGAAGAACTTTGACCAACTGAAGTCCATTTCAGCTGAGGAGATCTTGACTCTCTTTTGTGGGGCACCACCTGTTATACCTATTATTGTTTTGTCCATAATTAATTTTTTTGAAAGATTGTGTCTTACTTGGATGTTTTTTTTCATGATGTGTGTGGCAGAGAGAACATATAAACAGGTCAGTGGAGAAATAAGTAAAATTTTTTACCTCTGTTTTTATATGTGATATTCCATTGAGTTGTTTTTGGCCTCTTGATTTGGTCTCTTTTCAAATTGATGTGGGCAATAAAGGATTGATAAGTGGACTTTTGATGTTTGTGGATTTATTGTTTGTGTTACTATTTACAGATAACACATTATAATCTGAAATTCTGCCAGGCCCCACGTGTAGAATAAGTGGCTGAGCCAGTGAGTGAACCTAGCCGACTGCTTAGCATCTGTACCTCAGTGTGCCTTTTTTGTTTTTTATCCATAGAATAAAGTAATTCTCTACATGTGATAATGTTTTGTGAAAAATGGCCAGTAAGAAATAAATTTATTGAAATTTGATAAGAATTGTAAGTGGAGGGCTTAAAATATTGGTGATGTGCAGAAGTGTGATTATTTATTTTTTTTTGAGACAGGGTTTTGCTCTGTTGCCCAGGTTAGAGTGCAGTGTTGTGAACATGGCTCACTCCAGCTTTGACCTTTCCTGAGGACCAAGCAGTCCTCCCAGCTCAGCCTCCCCAGTAGCTGGGACTACAGGCCTGGGCCACCACACCTGGCTAACTTTTTGTGTTCTCGTAGAGGTGAGGTCTTTGTTGCCCAGGCTGGTCTCAAACTCCAAGGCTCAGGCGATCCTCCATCTTTGCCTCCCAAAGTGCTGGGATTACAGGGCATGAGCCACTGTACTGAGCCCCAGAAATGTGATTTTTGAATGGAAATTTAATTTGAGAATAAGCCAGAATCATGTATAAACATTTGAGTTTGTGAAGTAGTGGATCCACAAACTCCAGCCATTCTTTGGGGGTTTCCAAAGAATATTGCTTGCAAATTTTGAGTGTACCATATTGTGAAGAAGTCTATTTCTATGTAATGTGTTTTGGAAACAAAAGGGTAATGAGCTATTAATGAAATTTCTCACTGTCCATCTTAGTGTTCACTGATTAGAACTTCATTCTTTTTAACATTTTTATATTCTGGGAATATTGTTGTCAATTATATGAATACACAGACACATAGATACATTTCACTGTGGTTTTTTTTTAAACCTAGAGATTTTTATTTGCAAAACTCTTCAGCCATATTACTTCTGCCAGGAAAGCTAGGAAATATGAAATACCTCATTTCAGACTTAAGAAGGTGGAGAATATTAAAATATGGTTATCACTGCGTTCCTATCTAAAGGTGAGTTTGATTTGATTAACAATAGAGTATATGCAAGAATATGCTCACTGAAGCTCCTGGCAGCAGTTACTCAGTAGACAGTGTAGTTCTGGGTATCCGGCAGATTATATCAGCAGCTGACAGATTTGCTGGATAGTAAGTTGGATGTCATCTTTCTGCAAAGCTGGTAGGGGTAGGTAAAGAAGAGCTTAGAAAGGTAAAAGAAAATCTGAATTTCCCAGGGGCAAAGTGATAATTAAATAGTACACATTGTTCTGACTTTTTGGGAAATATTCCAGCTGAAAGTATGTCAATTAATCAGTCTCCCTTACTTTGAAATGCATGGATTTCAGTACTTCAAGTTGATGACGTCCAAAATATGTTAAAATCCTATCTCAGAAACTTCTTATAAACGTTATTTCCACACGCATGTAGTGTAATTCAGAGTGTTAATGATGTGAGGGCCATTGCTGTCTGCCAGTAATCTAAAACATTAACACGTGTCTCACTCCACAGAGACGGGGGCCACAGCGCTCAGTTGATGTGGTTGTATCTTCAGTCTTCCTGCTGACACTTTCAATTGCTTTCATTTGTTGTGCTCAGGTAAAAGTTTCATATCTGCTTTAAGGAAAAATGAAAATTCTATCATAGGGTTCACTTTCTGTTGTAGACTAGGTCTTTAAGTGTGTATTTTTAATGCATCTATATTTTTTTACTATTTTGGATATTCGGTAATTTTTCTAACTTTTCAAAATGGGAATACAAGTAATTTTGAAGCCCTTTCAAAATGTAAGATCACTCTAACTTTAGCTGGTAATTTTTTTTTTTTTTTTTGAGACAGAGTGTTACTCTGTTGCCCAGGCTGGATTGCAGTGGCTTGATCTCGGCTCTATGCAACTTGCGCTTCCCAGGCTCAAGTGAGTCTCCTGCCTCAGCCTCCCAAGCAACTGGGATTACAGGTGCCCTCCACCACGCCTGGCTAATTTTTGTATTTTTAGTAGAGATGGAGTTTCGCCATGTTGGCCAGGCTAGTCTCAAACTCCTGACCTCGTGATTTGCCCACCTTGGCCTCCCAGGTGTGGACTACAGGTGTGAGCTACCTCACCTATCATATCATGATTGCAAAATATTGACTTTCTAACTACATTATTTTTTCTGTATTTATTAATTGTCACTCCAGAGACCTTTCATTTCTTTCCCTCTCATTTATTCATTCATTTATTTATTATACTGTGGAATCATGTATTCTCATTTTTATCCAGTGGGTTAAAATCTTTTACTATAGGCTGGGCATAGTAACTTAACACCTGTAATCCCAGCACTTTGGGAGGCTGATGTGGGAGGATTGTGTGAGGCCTGGAGTTCAAGACCAACCTGGGCAACATAATGAAGACCCCTCTCTTAAAAAAAAAATTCTTACTATATTTGCTTTGATGCCTACATTGTCCAAAATTTGGCCAGTGGGAGTCCCTTGAAGCCCCCTCTTGTATCCTTTTGACAGGGTCTCCTTTTTGTAAAGCACTTCTGTGCTTTCTGAATTAAAAGAAGTTACAGGTTTATCTTATACTTTCACATTTATTGAATTTTAACATAATTCTGTGGTCAAAACATATTCTGAATATTTTCAGTCCTTTGAAATATGTAGAGGCTTACTTGATCCAGCATATATTCAGTTTTGTTAAATTTTCCATTAGCACATTGAAAAGATTTGTATTCTGTCATTGTTAAGAGCAGTGGCCTATGTGTATTAAATTTTCTATATTCTTACTGAATTTTTGGTCTGCTTATTCTGTCAGCCATTGGTAGAAATGTGTTCAAGTCTGATTGTGGATTTGTCTGTTTCCTCTTATTTCTGTCAATTTTTGCTTTATATATCTTGAAGCTGTGTGACTGGGTGCATCCAGATTTAGTATTCTTATCCATCCTTTTGGGGAATTGACTTTTATGTCCTTTATAGTGATTTCTTTTTTCTGAATCCAGGATCCACTTCAGAATTATGTGTTGCATTTAATTATCGTGTCTCTTTAGTTTCCTTTAATCTGGAAATTTGTCAGTCTTTCTTTCATGACCCTATAAAATGTGTCTATTTTTAATATTTCTTCTTGATTTGATGTTAATTTCATTGCACCAGCTGTCTTTTGATTCATTTTTACATGTTATATCTTTTGTCTACCTGCTCTTGTTCTTTGTTCTCATATTTTAGGTGTGCCTCTTATTATCAGCATGTTGTTTTATGGTTGTTTGGTGTTCTTTCTTTCTCTTTCTCTCTCTCTCTTTTTCTCTTTCTCTCTTTCTTTCACTGGGACTACAAGCACATGCCACCTAGCCTGACTAATTTTTTAATTTTTTGTAGGAGCAGGGGCTGGCTTTGTTGCCCAGGCTGGCCTTGAACTCCTGGCTTCAAGGGATCCTCCTGCTTTGGCCTCCGAGAGTGCTGAGATTACAGACATGAGACACTGTGCCCAGTTGGCTGCTTGTTTTTTAATCCATCCTCACAGTCTCAGTATTCTGGAGTGTCTGGCCCATTTAAACTTAATGTTATTACTATAACCACAAATATATTTGGTTCTTACATTTTCTACTTGCTAATTGTCCTTTTTCACTCCTCTTGTCATCTTTTTATTAACCAAATGTTTTTAAATATTCCATTTAATCCTATTAACTTGTTATATATTCTTTGATTATTAAGTAGTAAAGAGATTACAGCATGCATGCTTAATTTTTTATAGTCTGATAAAATGATTAATTTATCATTCTCTTGATAATGCTAGGCCTTTAGAACAGTTTATCCCATTTACCTCTTCACCTTTTGTGTTACTGTCCTTCACCTTAATTTTACATCAATTTTAAAACTACAAGATGTAATTAATATTGTTTTGTATAATTAATCATTTATATTTACTCACATATTTACTTTTTCCATTGCTTTTTATTATTTCCTGAATTTCTGTGTTTCTCTGTGGGATTATTTTTCTCCTACCTGAGAACTTCTTTAGTATTTATTTTAGTACCAGTCTGATGGTGATGAATTCCCTCAGTTTTTGCTTGTTTGAAAATATATTTTATCACTTTCACTTTTGAATTGTGTGTGTGTATGTGTGTGTGTGTGTGTGTGTGTGTGTGTGTGTGTGTATTTTTTAAACCAGGAATCGAATTCCAGGTTGCCAGTTACTTCCTTTCAGCACTTTTAGGATTCTATTGCTTTCTGAAATCCACATTTTATTTTGAAGTCTGCTGCTAGGCTGCCATGGCAAGCCAAAGCTAATATGAGTCAAACTCAGTGGGGAAGCAGAAAGCAAAGGTCTTGTAAGGCAATGGAGCTGGCTAAGATGGAAGTCTAAATAGCCCTAGGGGAAGCCAGATGAAGAGGGCAGCTGCTCGGTGACTTCCTGTTTTTTACAAGGTTTCTGTGAGCATTATCTGTATGTTTTTTAGTAAATTCCATCTTACCTTGTGCTTGTTTGAGTACATTTCTTTACTGTTAAATCAACAAATTTAAGAACAAAACCTTTTACCACAAAATTTGACACATAATAGGCACCCAATAAATGGTAGTTGCTGCTGCTATTGTTATTTGGAGCCTAAAACAGAATAAAGAACTGATCCTTAGGATTTTCTAGTCATCCAGTTGGATGGGTCACATGTTTTAGGGAGCTCACTTGACATAATGCAAAGTTATAACTTTGAATAATGGTCGCCATACAGTTGCGAGTGGACACAGTATTAGTTAAAGTAGCTGCAAATGCATTTGTCTTATTTTATGTGTGGTATTTTCCTCCGTTGTTACTTCTAGATCCTTGCTAAAGGAGAAAATCTAGAAAACTTAGAGAAATATTTAACGATCAAATAAATAGGTAATACTTTATGAGTATTAAAGCTCTTCTGCTTTGAGTATTAAAATATTGGATATTTGGAAATGTTCTTAAATTGACAGAGTAAAAGAGTAATTATATGATTTTAAGGTAAATGAAAAACTTAACTTTCTTTTTTATGCTTTATATAGGTTCTCCAAGGACATAAAACTTTCCTGAATGATGCTTATAACTGGGAGTTTTTGATCTGGGAAACAGCTTTACTACTTTTCTTACTGCGTCTGGCCTCATTGGGGTCTGAAACCAATAAGAAATATAGCAATGTTTCGATATTACTTACAGAACAGGTATTGATCAGTCCTGTCAATTGGGTTTAGTGGTTAGAGGTAGCATAATGCACTGCAAGGTTCTTGCAGAGGATTCAGGGTTTAATTACTGTCTACCTATCACTTTCTAGTTACATGACCTCACAAGTCACTTTGCTGCTCTGTAGTTGCTTATCCCTAATAAAATGGATGTAGTATCTCCACCTGCTCCCAGGATTGTGAGAATTAAGATCTAATGGATTAAAAAGACTTTGTATACTGTAGAGAGATTTTTTTTTTTTTTTTTGAGATGGAGTCTCGCTCTGTCACCAGGCTGGAGTCCAGTGGCTTGATCTTGGCTCACTAAATCTCCGCCTTCCAGGTTCAAGCCATTCTCCTGCCTCAGCCTCCCAGGTTCAAGCCATTCTCCTGCCTCAGCCTCCCACGTAGCTGGGATTATAGGTGTGCACCACCACACCCAGCTAATTTTTGTATTTTTAATAGAGATGGGGTTTCACCATGTTGGCCAGGATGGTCTTGATATCTTGAGCTCGTGATCTGCCCACCTCAGCCTCCCAAAGTGCTGGGATTATAGGCATGAGCCCCCATGTCCAGCCTATAGAGAGATTGTTATTGGTGGTAATGGAAAATGGTTTTAATCTCATATTCTATGTCAAGTATTAGATCTTCAGAGTACTTGTCATTTAGCGTGTATAATAAGCTTCTTGAATTCTGTATCAGACATAGAGTACATTATTCAGTGTTTGGAAAATACTTGGTTTTCAGTATGTGAATAAATGCTAAGATTGAGAAATATCTCTTGTAAATACAGAGTAGTATAAAGTGTTTTTTAAAATTTTGTTTTTAATTTCAAGTTTATCCATGAACTTTGAATAAAAACACTTAATTTTTTTTGTCTTAGAATCATACTGAAGAATTCTTCTTACAAGGCAAAATATAAGGAATTAGTAAAGTAAAAGGAGCTATTTTCTTCCATTCATAAATGTTTAATGAGGATGTTAGATTATCTAGGGGATAGTGAGATGAATAAGATACAGGTTTTGAACTCAAGGTGCTTACATGCTAATCATATTATATTGCAAGTAATATTAAAAATTTTCATTGTTTTTATATTTAAATTGCTTCATGATTTATTATTTTTTCTTCACTAAGTAGTTTCTCTTTGCCAGAGGGAGACTGATCAGGGATGGGGGCTAGAGTATGTGAAATATATTCTCTGGAGCAACAGCTACTAGAATTTCAAAATTTACTTTACTTGAAAACATAACCTTTGAAATATGCCAGAGTTTATGCAGTATGTGTATAATATATATGTATATGTATATATATTTTTTTTGTAAGAAATTTACCTTAATTTCTATTCTTTCCTTAGATTAATTTATATCTTAAGATGGAAAAAAAGCCAAATAAGAAAGAACAGCTTACTCTAGTAAACAATGTGTTAAAGCTCTCTACCAAGTTGTTGAAAGTAAGTCATATAGCCCGTGATACACTTTTACTGTCTCTTCTCTGAGCAAACATTAAATGTTGATGATACCTTGGGTTGGGAGGGTCCTGGAAGTGGACTCTTCCACAGTGGCATCAGGGATAGGGGTCACAGTGGTGGTTAGGACCAGAGCTGAAGTCACAGAGCTCCTGGAGGCTAAGGACAAAGAGTGGCTCCCCATCACCAAGTTGGCCCATTTGGTCAAAGACATGAAGATCAAGTCCCTGGAGATCTGCCTTTTCTTTCTGTGCATCAAGGACCAGGTTCAAGGCATTTGTCACCATCGAGGACTACAGTGGCTATGTTGGTCTGGTTGTTAGTGCTCCAGGGAGGTAGCCAGCATCATCCGTGGGCAATAATCATGGTCAAGCTCTTTATCCCTCCCTGTGTGAGGAGGCTACTGGGGTAGCAAGATTGGCTTGCCCTGCACTCACACTGCCCTTGCAAGGTGACTGGTAAGCTGCATCTCTGTGCTGGTGGCCTCATCCCTGCCTCCAGAGGCATTGGTATCATCTTGACCTCTGTGCCCAAGAAGCTGCTGCTGATGGTGGGTACCCACCACTGCTGCACTTTGGGGGCTATGCTGCCACCCTGGCCAATTTTGCCAAGGGCACCTTTGATGCCATCTCTAAGACCTACAGCTATTTCACCCCCAACCTCTGGAAAGAGACGTGTTCACCAAGTCTCCTTATCAGGAATTCACTGACCATGGCCTAAAGACCCATACCAGAGTCTCCATGTAGAGGACACAGGCTCTAGCTGTGGTCACCACATGGTGCGTTTTTTTTTTTTTTGGAGATGGAGTGCACTGGTGCGATCTCAGCTCACTGCAACCTCCAGCTCCCGGGTCCAAGCAATTCTCTTGCCTCAGCCTCTCGAATAGCTGGGATTACAGGTGCATGCCACCACACCCAAGTAATTTTTGTATTTTTAGTGGAGACAGAGTTTCACTGTGTTGGCCAGGCTGGTCTCGAACTCCTGACTTTGTGATCTGCCTGCCTTAGCCTCCCAAAGTGCTGAGATTACATGCGTGAGCCACCGTGCCCGGCCCACATGGCAATTTTATGCCAGAAAAGTAAAGTGAGTTAGCCTGTTTTAAATACATTAATTAATGTTTTACTTCTCAGAACCCAGTTAGAGATAGATGCTAGGCTGTGTAGATTCAAAATGCTGACCTGATGGTTTTGGGTTAATAACTATGTATGAAAAAATTTCCAATTTTGTTACCCAGATTCTGATGATTGCTGAGGTCTGTCACATTGTGTGTGTGTGTGTGTGTGTGTGTGTGTGCGTGTGCGTGTGTGTATTTTTAACCACAAATGACATTGCTCAAATTTACCTAAAAAAGCTTAGTGGAAAAGTAGGTGAAAACACATTGTGGCTTTTTTTGAAGGTAGCTCTTTGAATATTAAGGAAAGACAGCCTTAACCGTTCATCTTTACCCAAGATGAAACACAGCAAGAAGTCATTGAATAGCTATGAGAAAACATGTATCTCATTTCAATTCTTTGATGTTTTTTGTAGGAGCTGGACACACCATTTAGACTCTATGGACTGACAATGAATCCCTTAATCTACAATATCACAAGAGTAGTTATCCTTTCTGCTGTCTCAGGTGTTATAAGTGATCTTCTAGGATTTAATATAAGAGTAAGTATCCCCTCCACTCTGTAGCATCTTAGTCTTAAAAATTACTGTGTACAGAAATCTGTGTTCTTCACACACACACACGTGTGTGTGTGTGTGTGTGTGTGTGTGTGTTTCTAGCATGGAAATAACTCTTGAGGTAAAGAAATAAGCATTTTGATTGGTGGTCCACAGGCTTTTCAGCTTTGGTTTTCTCATTTTACACAAGTATAACAGTGCTCTTGAATGGAACAAAAAAATCAAGTTTGAATTTTGTATCAGTTTAATAGTCTGAGCTGGGTAAGGGTCTTACTCTGATCCTGGGAAATGTACAGAGGTAAAATGAATGAAAACCAATACGTGAAGTGCATTGTATTATTTTTGATCCTGGAAGTTTTAAATGTTTTTTCTTTATGATGTTCTATGGTTGCTATTGCTAGACTTGATACGCTTTCTTCTTTTATAAAGGAATCTTGGTTTATAGTCATGTAAGTGTACCGATAAATCCTATGTGGTTTTCCTAGAACTAACTTATTTTGGTGATTTTCTTTTCTTAGCTGTGGAAAATTAAATCATAAGCTGAGTTAAATGCCTGGACTCTCCCCTGGCTGGTATCAATACTTACCCATTAAGGAAAGAGATGACTGCAGAAACCAGTGAGATACCCGCCTGCTTGTTCACATGCACAGGTGCTGTCAGCTCTGCCAAAGCCAATGAATGGTGTTTCCAGAGGAACCAGTCCTTTTCCACCTGGGTGTGCATGCTAAAAACCTGTATTTTCATGCTTTTCAGACAGTATGAATAGTCAGCCAGCTAAAGACTGTGTGTTATGGTATCACAAGGACAATTTTCTAGCTAGGAAATTTATTCTGGGCACTTCAGTACTGTGACAGTTATATTTACAGGACATAGTCTTTTGGGCAACTATCATAGATGCCCAAAGCATGAAGCAAATATCTTTTATTGGAAATATGCAAATTCAGTAATTTTTCATTACAGTCTATAGAATTGGAGATTTCATTTCTCTATCAAAGAGAGATCAAGCAAACTATTTTAGGTTAAATCTGAATAAAAGAACTTTACTGGACAATTGGGGTTTCTAGGTTTTCTTTATTGTTGAAGGGAAAAATAACTTTTAAACTATAAGTTTCTATTAAACGGTGGAGAAATTTATTAGTTTATAATTTTGAGTTAATCCTAATAACTGCATAGTTGTTGGTGAACAATGCATGCATACAATAGTCCATGTAATTCAGCATGAGAAATTTAAGTATATGCCTACTCATCCATTTCCATCATACAAGATGGTTTCCGTGTGCTATGTGGAAATCATGGAAACCTGGTTTCCATATAGATCATCTGAGTTGTGGTTCCTAACACAGTGCTATGTGTCCTCTCACAAGCATCACTGATAGTTTATCTGTTGTGAAACTTAATGTATTCAACCCTGAGTACATTTTCAGGTCCTCAGTGTCTATAATCAGCCATGCCATACCTCTGATGATATAGGTTCTGCTATGCAGCATCGCGTTATACACATGCATATACATGTTAATGAAAAGTCTAATAGCCTACTTGGCAACTCTTGCTCATTAAGTTACCTGCTTTAAAGAACCTTTTTTTTTTTTTTTTTTGAGACAGAGTCTCACTCTAACCCAGGCTGGAGTGCAGTGGCACCATCTTGGCTCACTGCAACCTCTGCCTTTTGGATTCAAGTGATTCTCCTGCCTCAGCCTCCTGAGTAGCTGGGATTACAGATGCCCGTTACCATGCCTGGCTAATTTTGAAGAATCTCTTGAGGCATATTGAAAGCCTGAACATTTTAATAATAAGGTTTTGTGAAGTTTTAAATAGAAGTAATTTAGAAACTTGGTTATTATGTGTAAAGCATGTATTCATTCAAAATTAGAGTATCAGTTGCACATTTTCTAATAGGCAGGAAGATTTGTGAGGTTCAGAGGTAGATTTCTAAAGAGTCCAGGGATTGAGATCAGACCTTTCTGGGTTCAGATCCTTGGCCCTGCCACATATTAGCTGTTCACATATCAATTTCCTCAGTTGTTAACCCATTTATGGGGATAGTAACTACAAATGGGGACAATACATAATAGGGTTGTTAAGATTAAATGAGGTTATCATGTCAGGTGCTTACACAGTGTAAAGTATTTAATACTTAGTAAATCTGTTACTACTGTTTAAAGTCCTTCAAAAAAATCTCACTGATAATTCCTATGAAGATAGAAACATAGAAAGCAAGGTTGCTGAACTAGAAGCTGATTACCAAAAATATGCAGCCCTTTATACCTGAGTTATAATTTTTAAATGGTAAAACTCCATTATAGTGATCAACCTTTCGAAGGAAGTGTTCTGTAGAAGCACTTCAGCATCTCAACAGATGGCTCATAGAAACCATGCTTTTACTATTTCCATAAGGAACAGTAGCAGTGATCTCAAATCCAAAATTAAGCTCACTGCAGATTTCAAATGAAAACTGATACCTACATCTTTTTCTTCTACAAAAAATGCTGTTCTGTATTTTACATACAACATTTACACAGTGAATTCTTAAAAGCAGTGTTTAGAGTGTATTATTTGTGTGGATTGCTTCAGTTGTGGTTTTGATGGTGTATATTAGTTTAAATTATTTTTCAGGTGGGTAAAATTATATGTAAGTATAGTTAATCATATCAGAAACTTAGGAATGATTCTTAACTCATTTTTCTTCCTCATACCTCACATCCAATCACCAAGTCTTTGAATAATTATCTTCTAGATATCTTTCTAATCAGTCCACTCTTCTTCCTCCCCTCTGCCATCACTCTTAAGTCAACATCCTTTGTTTTTTGAACAAGTTTCTGCTGTCTCTGCTCTTATATATGCTTGACTCCTTTCCCCCAAGCCTAATCCACTCATCTCACAAATGTAGTATATCTTTTCTGAAATGAAAGTCTCATCATTTCAAATCCATTAGTGGCTTACTAGCACTTTGAAGATAAAAATCCAAAATCCTTTTAGCAAGGTGTATAGGCCTACCCTATTGAGAAAGATTTTGAATCTTTAGGTTTGAAATATACCTTTACGGGGTATAAAATTCTAGGTTTAAAGATGTGGTTGTGCCATTACCTCCTAGGTTACATTGTTTCTGACAAATCTACAGTCACTGTAGTCTTTGCTCCTCTGTATGTCAAGTGTCTTTTTTTTTTTTTTTTTTTTTTTTAACTCTGGCTACTTTAAAAATTTTTATCTTTATTGAATTTGTGCAATTCAATTATAGTGTACATTGGTATAACTTTTCTCATGTGTTCTGTGCTTGGGGTTTGTTGAACTTACTGGATCTGTGGGTTTATAGTTTTCATATTATTTTATATATAGTTTTCTATTTTCACATACAATTTGGAAAACATGTTGCTATTTCTTAAAATAATTTTTCTACAGTCTACCGTCACCTACTTCCTTCTGGGACTCAAATTTACACGTATATGAGACTGCTTGAAGTTGTTTCTCAGCTCACTGATGCTCTATACATTTTTCCAGTCTTCTTTTTCTAGTCTTTTTCTTTGTGTTTAATTTTGGATGGTTTCTTTTGCTGTGCCTTCAAGTTTGCTTTTTTTTGGCACTAATTTGCTATTAATCCCATTCTATGCATTTTTTCATCTCTGGAAGTTGGAGTTTGGTCTTTTTTATATCTTCCATGTCTCTCTTTAACATGAGTATTCTTTTCTCCACCTTAATATCTTTATAATAGGAATAGTATATAAGGATATTAAATCAGTTATTGGGGCCATTTTCCTCCTATCATTTTGGGTCATTTTACTGATGTTTTGCATTCCTGGTAATTTTTTATTGGTTGTGAATTTTATACTGTTGGTTTTTGTGTGTATGTTTGTATTCTTCTTTGTAGTCTTTTAAATATTCTTAAGAGCTTTGTTTTGGAACACTGTAAAGTTACTTGGAAACTGTCTGATTATTTCAAGGCTTGCTTTTAAGCTTTGTTAGGTGGTCAAGAACAGCCTTTAGTTTAGGGCTGCTTTTCTGCATTTACTGAAGCAGTATTCTGAGTACTCTACCTGATGCTCTATTCATTATAAGGTTTTTTCTTTGTCAGCAGTAGCATGAACTATTCACAGACTTGTGTGAACTTCAGGATTTTTTCTGCCTGCTTCTTGGTAGGTCTTTCCCTGTTCTTGAGTATTTCTTCATACACTTGTGCTGATCAGTACTCAGCCAAAGACTTGAAAGGAGCCCTCCCCTCTCTGTGCAGCTGCATTCTCTCTGGTACTCCTTCGTAGAATATCTAGACCCCTAGGCCTTTCCCAGATTTTCAGATTTGTCTCCTCAACTCAACAAGACTGCTTGGTTCTTTTTAGGTCCTCCCTTCTTGCACCACAGGCTAGAAACTGCCTCCATGTCATACTGCCTCTATGTAGTAATCTTGGATCAATTATGGGACTCACCTTGTTTAATTCTATCCTGTGTTGCCTAGTGTCTAACATCTAAAATCCATTTTTTTCATATTTTTAAAATTGTTTTTCAGTTGTTTGAAAGTTGAAGAGAAAAACAGCTCATTACCTTAATTAATGAGTTTATCCATTTGTTCAGGCTGAAGGCTCCATATCTAATCTACTACCAAGTCATGCCAGTTCTGTTTTTCCACAGCTACTAGGTTAAGCCTCCTTCATTCTCACCTGGATGACTATGTGACCCACTGGTCTGTTTCCATTCTTGCCTCCTACAGTTTGTTTCCCATAGCCACATGCATGAGCTTCAAAATTTGGAAACTGCTATTGTTCCTACTTAAGCCTTTCCTGGCTTTCTCTGTGGTGGCCTCCAAGGCCCTTCATTATCAGGCTTGCCTTGCCTTCCAACTTCATCTCCTTTACGTTAGAACCTCACTCCTTTACCGCACCACCACACTGACCTCCTTCTGCTCTTCTATTATTCCAGGTTCTGTCTCATATCAGGCTTGTGCAAGCTTGTTTCATCTGCCTGGAGTATATTTTCTTAGGTTCATCTCTGGCTGGCTACTGCTTATCTCTCAGCTGTCAGCTGTCAGTTCCTTAGAGGGTCTTCTCTCATGACCTTAATTAGTTACCCATTCTCTCCATTATCAGTTATATTGCCTTGTTAATTATGGCACTTACCACAATTTTATCTTAGTATTTATTTTTTGACTGTCTCTTGTCTCCTCTCCCACTAGAATGTAAGCCCCTTGAAAGCAGGACTTTTTCTTGTTCCCAGAACATAGAACTGTATCTCACCTAAAATAGATGTTCAATAAAAATGTGTTGAATGAAGAGTAGACCTGAAGTAACTTACCATTCATGCAATTAGTTTGATCCTTGACCAGTGCAGGGGTTAGGGGCACCATCCTCCTGTCCTGTCAAAAATTCATGTATAACTTTTGATGCTCCAAAAACTTAATAGCTTACAGTTGACTGTGAGTCTTGCCAGTAACACAATTAACACATTTTGTATGTTATATGTATTATATACTGTATTCTTAAAGTAAGCTGGACAAAAGACAAATGTTATTAGGAAAATCCTAAGAAAGATAAAGCATATTTCCTATTCATTAAGTAGAAGTGGATCATCATAAGGTCTTAGTCTTTGTCATCTTCACATTGAGTAGATGGGAGGAAGAGGAAGGGTTGGTCTTGCTGACTCGGGTGGCAGAGGTGGAAGGGGAAGCATGAGAGGCACTTGGTCTAACTTTACATTGTAATTTGTCTGACTTTTTGCTTTTTTCATTTCTCTAAAAATGTTTCTATATGGTACCAGTCCTTCTTCTGCTAGCTTTAGTTTCAGCATCCATATATAGAAGAGTCCGTGTTGTAAAAGAAGTCAAAAACAGCTTTGAATAACTGGAACCCTTCTGCCAGATGTCTTACATCAGCTTGTTCTTTGGCATTGTTTCTAGGTTTTCTTCCTCATCATCTTGCACTGGTTTGGAAGCAGTCATCTCCATCAGCAAGTCAGCTGTTAATTCCTGTGGTGTGGTATTTATTAGCTCTTGAATTTCTCCAAGAGCCATATATTGAAACGCCTCAAACCCCACCTTTTTTTTTGCCACATTCACAATCTCACGATTTCCTTGACTGGCTCATGTGTAAATCCTATGAAGTTATGTACAACATCTGGACAGTTTTTTTTCCAGCTGGAATTTATTGTTTGGGCTTGATGGCTTTCACAGCTTTTTCTGAACAATGATGGCATCTTCAGTGGCATGGCATCATCATTCCTTCCAGACTTTCATATTGTTCTCTCTCTTTTACAGCATTGACAGTCCTTTCCAGAGTACTATGTGTAATGGACCTTAAAGGGCCTTATGACCCCCATATTCACGAATTAAAGATGTTGTGTTTGGGGGCACAGAGACCACTTCATCACCTTGGTGTTGAATTTATGGGGTTTTAGGTGGCCCAGGGGTATTGTCCAGTATCAAAAGAACTTTAAAAGGTAGTCTCTTACTGGCAACGTACTTCCTGACTTCAGGGACAAAGCATTGACAGAACCACTCTAGAAAAAGTGTTCTCAGTGTCCAGGACCTCTTGGTATACAATCAAAAAACTGGCAGCTGTTTTTTGTTTTTTTCTTCTTCAAGGATTGGGGGTTAGCAGCTTTCAGATACATGTAATCCTGATCATAAACACAACTGTATTTGCACAGAAATCATGGTGCTTGCTGCTTTTTCTTACTGGTAAATGCCCTTTGTGGCATTATTTCCCAGAATAGGCACTTTCTTCTGCATTAAAAATCTGTTAAGGCAGATATCTTTTCTTCTCAGTTACTGTCTGAATGGCATCTGTGAACTTGTCTGCTGCTTCTTGGTCAGCAAATCTGCTTTCCTTTTGCTGTAAGTTGTCATATGACTTTGCTTTTTCTTGAATCACATTGGAATCTATAGCTATGCCTTAGACCACTCCTGCGCCTACATGAAGCTGCTTTATTTTTTATTTTTTTTTTTAACGGAGTCTCCCTCTGTCGCCAGACTGGAGTGCAGTGGTGTGATCTTGGCTCACCGCAACCTCTGCCTCCTAGGTACAAGCAATTCCCCTGCCTCAGCCTCCAGCGTAGCCGGGACGACAGGCCTGCACCATGCCTGGCTAATTTTTTGTATTTTAGTACAGATGAAGTTTCACCGTGTTGGCCAGGATGGTCTCGATCTCCTGACCTCGTGATCTGCCTGCCTCGGCCTCCCAAAGTGCTGGGATTACAGGTGTGAGCCACCACGTGGGGCCGAAGCTGCACAGGTATTTCACAAAAAGTGCAAGGTTTTCATGCCTTGTGGTATAACTGCAGCAAATGCTTCATGAGTTTTCCCTCCATCCCTCCCTTCCTCCCTCCGTCCCTCCCTTCCTCCCACCCTCCCTTCCTCCTTCCCTTCCTTCCTTTCTCCTTCCCTTCCTTCCTTCCATACTAGGCAACCACAGACCCCAATCTATGGTATGTATCAAGCAATTCAACTTTTTCTTGTAATGTCATGACTCTTCTATGCTTCTTGGGAGCACTTCTGTCACTTGTAGGTACCTCATATGGGTCCTGCAGTTTATGTCTTCTAGGTTTACCGTATTGCACTAAACACAAAAAATATGCAAGAACCGCAATGGATCACTTTTTGCTGTGATCCACAGTTTATGGAGAGATGAACTGCTTACACAGAGATGATTAGCGTCACACGGTGTTTTAAACAGATCTTTCAACACTTGAGTTCACCACAATAGCAACAGGCGGTAACTACAAAATAATTATAGCATCTCAGTATGTACTACCGTTAATTATATGCAGTTACAATTTAATACTGTATGTTTGTTTACATTTCTCTCAACTGTGAATGGTGCCATGTATTTTTTAAATAAATTTTAACTTTTTATAATAGATTTGTATTTCATAGTAAATGATAAAATAGACTATCTATATAACTTTAGTTTTTCTGTATTTCTAGGCTACGTGGTTTGTTTTTTCAAATTGCCAGAAATCTCAAAAAAATTTTCCACATACTTGTAAAAAAAAACCTGTATATAAGTGGACCCACACCTTTCAAACCCATGTTTTTCAGAGATTAACTGTAATTTCATGGTTCTCCCACCCTCAGTGCTTCATTTATCCCTGTATAATAATTTCTAGGAACTTGAGCTTTTGTTTTGATTTCAAAAAAGGAATGAGATTTTGGTGATAATTACTTGTTCCTGAGATATGAAACCAAGGTGTAAAAAAAATCAGGCTATTCATACATTTAGTTGGAATAGTAATAACCATAGAAGGATGAGATAAATACTTGTTGACTTAATTTTATAATCTGCAGTTGTATTGGGAAAAATTATCACTCTTAAAGTTGCTGTGGATGTATAATATACAGCTGGGGTCCCCCAACCACCGCGCGCCCCACCCCCGCCATGGCTGAACAGTAGGAGGTAAGTGGCGGGTGGAAAGTGAAGCTTCATCTGTATTTACAGCTGCTCCCACTGCTCCTGCTACTGCCTGAGCCCCACCTTCTGTCAGATCAGTGGCAGCACTGGATTCTTACATGAGCGCGTGAACCCTATCGTGGACTGTGCATGCGAGGATCTAGGCTGCGTGCTCCTTATAAAAATCTTAACAACTGATGATCTGTCACCGTCTCCCATCACTTCTAGATGGGACGTCTAGTTGCAGGAAAATAAGTTCAAGGCTCCCACTGATTCTACATTATGGTAAGTTTTAGAATTATTTCATTATATATTACAATGTAATAATCTAGAAGTAAAGTGCACAATAAATGTAATGCACTTGAATCATCCTGAAACCATCCCTCCCTGCAGCCCCTCTCCCTGTCCCCAGGTCCATGGAAAAATTGCCTTCCATGAAATCAGTCTCTTGTGCCAAAAAGGTTGGGGACCACTGATCTACAGACTTTCTAACTATGTACAATATGGCCCATGTATAATATAAACTAAACACTTTGAAAAGCTGAAGAACCAAAAACTTGCCTCATTGGAGTATGGTTCTGACTTTCAGAGACAGGAAGAAAAATTCTAAACACCAGGATGTCTCACAAAGTATAAGTTTGTTTTTATTTTAGGTTCATTTTATTTGGCAGCAAGTGGACCTATGCACTATAAAAATAACCTTTCAAATTAATGAAATTTATTTTTGAAAACTTTTAGATCTCCACACTCATAATAGGCTAGATGAGTCTCACTCCCAAATACAGTGTGTTGCTTGGGAATATCAAGAAGTTAATTCATTAAACCTAATCTATTCATGTACTGGCTAGGTTAGTAATCCTTTGCTCATTGCAGTTATTGGGGCCCATGTTGAATAGTGAAGTGTGAGTTTCACAAATGTGCAACAATTCTATGCCTTTCCTGCAGCATATTCTGAGCCTGTAAGGTATAATAAGGTATTACTCAAGTTAATAAATGGTTGTCTTTTATTTAGGACAGAATACGTCTCTTGATTTGTGTATTTGCTAATAGGCTTGACTTGAATGCAATATTGCAAAACAAATACCCATAGGATTCTTTGTCAAAATATAGGCTTAGGCTAACTTACAGCTCTTGGCTATATCTTCCTATTTTAATGTATACATGAGAAAGATTCAGAGTTTTCTATTAAATAGAAATCTAGCTCTTTATAAGTTTTAGGCAAGTTTTTAGGCACTGGAGCATGCCATGATGATGTAAAATGTTGCTCTGTTGTATTCCTCATACCAGATTGAAATGTCACATTTTTGTAACAAGTTTATTTATACCAATGTTCTAAGCCACTATGGACTAAGCTTCAACTTAAATACAGCTTCCTGGAAGTCTTTAGTGAGACTGTTACACAGTTTAATCTGAATACTCCTTGCCTTATTAAATCCTTACTCTTTGAATGGTGGACATATTAAACATAAAATAATTCTTTATATGTTTGTTTTATTTCTACATGAATATATTTATTTCCCTTTTAAATCTTGCTATTAAAAGGGGAAATAACAAGGTATTCTCATGTAGAATAAAAAGCCAAATGCCTTTCTGGGTCCAAGACTTCTGAAGTAAGAGTTGACCCTGTTCAGAAGCTGCCTGGTCTAAGACTAATGTAACTAGAAGACAGTATCATAGGATCTTAGCCTTCTGTTCTCACTAGTGAGACAATAGGATAGTATCCCAAAGCCTTTTCTCCCTGTTGTGACCAGTAAGAAAATATTTTCACTAAAACAACAACAGAACGATTTGACTGTCAGTTTCCGCAGCCTCTGCTATGGCAGAAGCTTTTCACTGTGGGGTCTGGGAACTGGAAGTTTGGGTAACTTTTGTTTTTTTGGAGATGGAGTCTTGCTCTGTCACCGAGGCTGGAGTGCAGTGGCGTGATCTCAGCTCTTTACAATTCCAACTCCCGGGTTCAAGCGATTCTCCTGCCCCAGCCTCCCGAGTAGCTGGGATTACAGGCACTTGCTGCCACACCTGGCTAATTTTTGTATTTTTAGTCAATACGGGGTTTCACCATGTTGGCCAGCTGGTCTTGAACTTCTGACCTCAAGTGATCTACCTGCATTGGCCTCCCAAAGTGTTGGGATTACAGCATGAGCCACTGTGCCCGGCTGTGGGTTTACTTTTAGTATGAATTCTTGCAATGGTAGGTAGGAATTTATTTTTCACATTAGAAGGAGTATTAAATTAACCATGATCCTGAAGTAGGTTTTAGACATTTTTCATACTGAGTTAAATAAAAACACTTCCTTCTAAGTATAAAACTAAATGACCTTTAAAAATAATGTGAATTGTTAGTCTAATGAAATGGAATTTTATGACCTTGTGGTAACTGGACTTATGTTACTATATCCATTATAAATGTCTAGTAGCTGAATTTCTAGTAAGAAACTTCCTTCTCTTCCCAACAATGTAAGAAAGGATTTTTTAGTAGCAAATTATCTATCCAAAGCTATTTTCTTTACAATGAAAGATGAAAAATGGGTATAATGATATTCAACTCTAAACAATTTCAAACTCTATGTGTAAATAAAAGTATAGCTATACAGGTAACGTCATTATTATAAGAAGAGTCTTCCTGATTTTAGGACTTTGAATGTTTGTTACTTGGAGAGACAAAATCTATTTGAGGGCTCAGTCTATGATGGACCTACCTCCACCATTAGAAAGCAACATTAAACCAGTCTGACAGTAAGAAGAAATGCAGGCCATGAACCGTTTTTTTTTTTTTTTTTTTAATATCTATATAAAAAATAACGAGCAATTTACAGATTTTTCTCTAATCAGAACCTCAAGTGTATATATAAAGGTACTGTACAATATATAAACATTTACAACCAGTACATCCATATTTTGCTCAGCATTCCAAAAGGCCACATTGCTAAGTCAGTATATAATCAGTACAGAGGTTACTTAGAAAGGAAGAGCCACATAGGACAACATAGGACATCAAAGTTATGTCACGGTTAACAAAAATAGGATTTGTTATCACTAACAACTGTGGACTATAGGGAAAATAAATAATTTCTGTGGTACTAAATTCTTTTAGTATTTATCAAGCCTCCTAATAATTTTGCTCTATTTGAATAGTTACAATAGGTGGGTAAATACAGTTGTGGATGAAAAGGGGATTTCAAAAATCTCACTCTGGGAAGCATGTCTTATCTATCTATAGGGGCTAATACAGTTGTTCGGTTAAAGAGTTTCACAGTCAGACTCCCAGAGGGAAGGACCTGGACATAATGTGTTTCACAACAAGATGAACCCAGGGTGACAGAACAAGTGTGTTTACACACTCCATAAAAGAGTTTTTTATTCTCAGAAGGTGCCTTTATTTATAGATGCTACTGAATGCTGCTTCAGGGAACTGAAAAACCTGATCAATTTTATGGAAGAAGAAGTTAACAGTCTCCAACTTCTAAGAAACATGTTTAACTAGACTTTTTAAAAGAATTCTGAAAATGTGTACAAGCTAAGCAGATGTTTAGTCTCCCTTTCTTGTTTTTAAATAAGAAAGTTAATGTAGGTAAAAGTTAAATAAGATCTAGTAAGTACTGTCTACACATTTGTCCTTACTTGCTGGGTAATACCTTACATAGGTTGTTCTAAACACCCAAGCTTGTACACCTGCTACCAGAAGAGTTGGTACCTGGACTGTGAAACTGGTTTCGTGGTTAAAAGTCCCTCACATAATCTATATATTTATTTCCTTTTCAAATATGCATTATGTATTAAAAAGACTAATGACTTTAGTAGTAGGTACAGCCAAAATATCCAGGAATAGTTGGTGGTTTTTCTGTTTCCACATGCTTCTTTATGGTTTCATAATGAAATAACTGAAATAAAAAAAGGGTGACCTGAGATGCTGTAACTACACATCAATGTTGGATAACACAGCAGGAGATGGACTCTATTGCTTAAAGAAGTACTTTCTCATTTCAGACATTCAGTTGTAAGTAGTATCATCTTTTAACACTTACTTGAAACAACAACTTAGCCAGCCAAATTAAAATAAAAAGCCATAAGAAAGCATCAGTATTGGACTACATTTTTTTCTGTAAAGTAGTGATGTTTGTTTGTTTAGGGGTTTTATTTTTAAACTGGGACATCATCAGTAGCTGTTGGAAGAGACAAGTGCCATCTTTAACGATGAGTTGACAGTCTCTTCCTCTGCAAGGACGCAAATATTTCTCTCTGTAAACATGCAACATGCTATTGAGAACATCAACTTCCAAGCCAAACCTAACTTTTTCTTTACTGTGGAAATAGCTGAATGAGAAGGATAAAAACAGACATGATACGGTAGATAACCTGGCACAAATACAAAGTGAGTTGTGACCACACTGTTAATATCATCAACATCTGTTCAGACACTCATGAAGACGAGCTGGGCAGCCTGAGCAGGGCGGGTCAGATGAGCGTGTGGATGCAGCTCCTTCCTGAGTGCAAGGGAGGGCAGCCAGCCAGGGGGACAGTGGGACAGTTGGTTCTTAGCAATCCTAAGGCCCTTCATGCAGCCTAGGTAACTTGATGCTCACATTAACATGTACTTACTTATCTGTTTCAGAACATCTGAAAAGAAAAAGGCTTTTTTTTTTTCTGGAAAAATGCTGCTGTAAGAAAAGATTACAACTTGTGTTTCTTTGTTTTATACTAAAGGTTACTGCCGTTTCTCAGCCATACCAGTAGTGCCTGCGACTTTATTTCCACTTGGCACCTTCCAGGGCCCTGGAGTTATCGGTGTTTTCTTAACTGGAGAACTACTTTCAGGTTTGAATCTTCCAGTCTCTTTGTTTTTGTCAGCTGCCTCTAGTTCTTTCCCTTTGTGATCTTCTATTTTGTTTGAAACTATCTTCTCTTCAGGTTCTTGCTTCAGCCTCTTTTCTGATATCTGGACATTTTCTATTTTATCATTACTAGAACTTGTTTCTCCTATGGTTACTTTCTTTCCTTTTTCATTTTCAGATACTACTTTACTTGTAGTGTTACTAGTCTTTCTGGATTGAAGAGACTTCTCAACCATTCTTTTGCTTTTTTTCTCTGGAGACCTTGTTCTGCTTTTTTCCAGCTGATTCTGCTTTGCATCTTTCCTAATGATGCCTGATTTTTCCTTCCCATCTGGGATCTCCTCAGCATTATCGCCTGCATGGCCTGCTATTCTTCGACTCTTACCCTCTAACAGTTTGGCCTCAGCATTTGATGGGTCTTTGCTTCCTTCAATTTTCTGCTGCTTCTTTGGGCTGGCAGACCGACCTCTGCTTTTTCTGCACTGATCTTTTCCAGAATCTGCCCTGGTGCTGACCTGACAACTTTTATTTTCCCCCTTGCTGGGGCTGAGGGATCGATCTCTGGGTCTTCTTTTGGGGTCATTTTTTAGAGGACTAGGAATCTTATCCAAATGTTCCTCTGAATGCTGATTGACTGGCTTTTTGGGACTAACTGATCTACCTCTTCGGGTAATACCATTTTCTACTTCTAATAGATTTTTCTTGTTACTGTGCCCATGACTGCTGGGTGGATCCCTCTTACTCACATTTTTCTGGAGAAGAGACTGATGCTTTTTCTCAGGCTGATTTTCATTTAAAGTGCTTTTCTTTTCAGGCACAATGTCCTTTAATTCTTCTGCCTTCTCACATATCTGAACTCTTTTTAAAGATTCTTCAGTTACTGGCACGTGAGACTCTTCAAATATGTTAGCAGAGTGTGAAGATGGGGCTAATGGTGACTGTTCATCATAAATCACATTTGAAGATAAAGGATTATTAATATCCCAATCACCTACAAAAGTGATTTGAATGGAACATTATTAAATTTTAGAATAATTTTAAATAGGAACAATATGTTTTGAACTTTGACAGCCATCTGAATTGTACTGACTGCTTAAAAAGCTTACGAGTATTTTATACAGTCTGTATATGTTTACAACATATCTCTATAAAGGCAGATGTGTATAGACATCTGTTCATGCATGAAGGATAGGTTTATATAGATAATATTCTTTCCAATTACATGTAATTAGTGAGATGATAATATATGATCTGTAAATTCTCTATTAGTAAAGCCCAGTCAGAACTTACAAGTTACAAAGTTGAACCAAATTACCTGGTCCAAGAAGCTCACTAATTATTATTGATATAGTTTAGGATATGGCAAAATCACTAATGAAGGAAACCAAACTGTGGTAACCAGAATGAGGCTCATGGGCATTTGTAAATAGTTCTCTTGCATTAAGCTGTCAAATTTAATGTCAAAAGGAGACTGAAAAGTGCAGAAGATAGAAACAGATGAACTTAATAGCATCATTTTTAATGTAAAAGAAAACAAAAGAAGGAAGTGATTTACAAGACATGCAAATTTACCAAGTCTTTTTAAGGAAAGACCAAGAAAAGCCCTGAAAGCCTTAATGTTGCTCGGGTTTCACGTAGGAGCACAGACCGGAAGGAGCCAAACCTGAAGAGGGAAGAGAAAAAGCCTAGGACTATGTGAAAAAAAAAAATCAGTGCAGTTCGCAAAGATGTCACTGGGAACGTATGATTTACAAGCAGATGGTGGAAGATAATACAGCCAGAGAATCATAAGCTGGAAGGGTACTGTAGGAGATTATGTCTACACTCATCCCTCAAAAGTGGTGGGACGGGGTGGGGAGCTAGATGAGGCAGGTACTGCGTGGGTGTGGTACTGCCTTTATTTCTAGAATAGTGCACTCAAACCATAGTGACTTTCAAATACCATGGTATTTCAAAACATGCAGTGGAAACCCAGGAAGTTTAACGTTAATACAGAACAGACAAGGTCTCAGGGCCAGCTCCCTGTCTGCAGGTAGGGTGAGAGCAACTTGTTTTTGCTGAGTCATCAGAAAAGCCTAAAGTTTTCAGGCTACTTGTTCATTACAGTATAAACCTATCTTGCTTTACAGAAATAAAAATATTTGTTGGTAATGTGTAATTAGCCAAGTAAGGGAAAATCTGGGATGTTTTGAAGAGATTGAAAATGTTTTTTTAATGACATGTAAATCATTTGCCTCTAATACACTTGATTTATTTTTTACAGGCACATTTCTCTACAAAAACGACTATATATTTTTTCTGACTGAATTTAAAATATATTCCATTCCAATAAAAGTTCTGCTTGACAAAGTCACTTGTTTTCTAATACTATTTATAACTCTGCTGTGTAACTAGCTTTTGATGGTTCTAGTGTTCACCTCTGAATTAACTAGTAAAATATCTATCTCCAAATAGATATTCCTTTTTCTTCTGCCCCCCTCCCTAAAATACAACTTTTCAGCTACCAGTGGGCTACTTTACTTACCATGGTCAGGTATCAAGCCAGTTCCTGGCCTCAACAGAAGAAGAACTTTATTTCCACCAGCCTGAATGAGCTCAATAGCTCGAGTATGTGTGATTCCTTGTGTAGGTTCCCTATTGATTTCAACAATCTGGTCACCAACCTAGACAGAACATTTACAGGAACAACATGAAACTGTGCATCCTTCGTAAATCAAACTTGCTAAGTGATTCTTTCATTTGTAAAATATCTAATGTGTACCCAGTGCTGCCATGCGAGAGTTGATGAGAGGACAGACGGCAGCAACAGGAAGAGACAGTGTCCAGTTTTACTCAAAAAATCCTACACAGGAAAGTTTTATGTGGCTAGTAACTAAGATTGGGGTATCTTCAAATCAAGAATCGGACCAGGCGCAGTGGCTCATGCCTGTGATCCCAGCACTTTTTTTGGGAGGCTGAGACAGGTGGATCACAAGGTCAAGAGATTGAGACCACCCTGGCCAACATGGGGAAACCCCATCTCTACTAAAATACAAAAATTAGCTAGGCATGGTAGTGTACGCCTGTAGTCCCAGCTACTTGGGAGGCTGAGGCAGGAGAATTGCTGGAACCCAGGAGGCGAAGGTTGCAGTGAGCTGAGGTCACGCCACTACACTCCAGCCTGGGCAACAAAGTGAGACTCCATCTCAAAAAAGAAATCAAGAATCAAATTCTAGAATCAAATTTATAATTTTCTAAATTTATAGAAATCAAATTTAGAATGTTAATCAAATTCTAAAATTTGATTCTTGGTTTGAAGATGCCGAGATCTTTACTAGCCATATGAAACTTTCCTGTGTAGGATTTTTATAAGTAAACCTGGCACTTCCTGTGTGGGGTTTTTTATCAGTGAGTAAACCTGGACACTGTCTCTTCCTGTTGCTGCCATCTGTCCTCTCATCAACTCTCGCGTGAGAGCACTGGGTACACATTAGATATTTCACAAACAATCCAAATGATACTACAGAGCTATGTCTAAATGCGGAGGGTACTTTCAAACTTCAGCTGAATCTTAAATATATCTTCTAAAACCTGGGCAGAGGGCTCTTTATTTTTGAAGCCTTTCCTGGCCTCCAGGGAAAACTGTGTATTCTTTTGAGCTGCCACCATGTCCTGTACATACATGAGGCATTCAAATAAGATTAAGATTAAATTTCTTAAAGCTTGGAGAATAGATTAATACAATCATTTATTTAAAACCAGTAACTGGCATAAAGTTAGTGACGTTAGTGTAAAATAATTTCTCAGGAAAATAAACATAAAACTATGGATCAGAGTAAGATATACCTCAACACCATTGTGATTTACTAGAAATGTCTATTTACTTATAAATTTTTTTGAGATGGAGTCTTGCTCTGTCACCCAGGCTGGAGTGCAGTGGCACCATCTTGGCTCATTGCAACCTCTGCCTCCAGGGTTCAAGCAATTCTCCTGGCTCAGCCTCCAGAGTAGCTGGGACTACAGGCGCATGCCACCACGCCTGGCTAATTTTTGTATTTTTAGTAGAGATGGGGTTTCACCATGTTGGCCAGGCTGGTCTTGAATTCCTGACCCTCATGATCTGCCTGCCTCGGCCTCCCAAAGTGCTGGGATTATAGGCTTGAGCCACCACACCTGGACTTTCTGAATTATATTAAAAGAAAAAGGGAAAATATGGAAAAGTCAAGTATAACTTTGCAATGGACCCAATTAAAGATAATGATGGTACTGATTTTAAATCTATTTCAAGCAAATATGTGTTCATGAACTCTGGACTGGATAAAGAAAATGTGGCTGGGCTCGGTGGCTCATGCCTGGAATCCCAGCACTTTGGGAGGAGGGCAGATCACGAGGGCAAGAGAGTGAGACTCCGTCTCAAAAAAAATGATACATATACACCATAGAATACTATGCAGCCATAAAAAGAGCAAAATCATGTCCCCTTTGCATCAACATGGTTGGCGCTGGAGGCCATTATCCTAAGCAAACTATTGCAGAAACAAAACCAAATACGACGTTTCTGACTTACAAGTGGGAGCTAAACACTAAGTACACAGGGACACAAAGATGAGAACAACAGACACTGGGGAATACAAGACGGGGGAGGGAAGGAGAGGCTCAAGGGCTAAAAACTGCCTATTGGGTACTATGTCCACTACTGGGGAGATGGAAGATGAACTCATTCATCCTTCAAGCCTCAGCATCACACAATACACCTGTGTAATAAACCTGTATATGTACCCCCTGAACTTATAATAAAAGTTGAAAAAAATCTATTTCAAGGTGACATGTAAATGAAGGATACTGACTTCAAAACTGAAACATTAAACAATGGCATATTACTGAAATTTCAAAAAGCAAATATTCAAATATTTTTAAGAGTTTACTAAAACAATCCAGAAGTTCCTTTGAATTGAAGCTAGCTGCAAGGTAACTAAAGAATAAAAATAATAAACCAATTCAGAAGTAACAAAACAGAAGGACTCAATATTTAACAAAGGTCAGTGGGCCAGCTCTTTCTACACATACAGCATGGCACAAGTAAGTGGTCAGGAGGCTGTGGTTCACATCCTGTGCTCTACCTTTTTCTAGCGTTGTGGTCTCATTTTTCTCATCCGTTAAATGAGGATAATATTAGTACCTACTTCCTGGGGTTCTGAAAGGACTTAAGATAAAACATGATTATATAGCAAGTACAAATAAATACTAGTTTTCAAGCTATTTTAAAGTGTATCATTATAAAGATTTAAGTGTAGACTGAGTTCCATTCTACACAATGCAAAAATATTCAAGTCAACTATGAAATAGACTAAGGGTCTTGTTGCATATTTCTTTTAAACGTGGGAGGCTTACTCTTGAAGAAATGGAGGCTATCAGAAACAAGACTGATGGATTTAATATGTAAAATGAAAACACCTTAACAAAACCAATCAAAGTAAGACAACAAGATGGAGAATAATTAAAAAACCCCTTATTATCCAGAATAGGTAAGTGAAACAAAAGCCAATACTTAGATTTCCCTTGATAAGTGATGGAAGAATCATTTTCATGAGGCGATGTAGGTAATAAGCACTAGATATGTAAGCCTGCTGATGATAAATGAAAAAGTAGATAGTATTTGGACCCTGCTTTGAGTTTATCTTATAAAACATGTTTGAGGTTATAGTTTATTTCAATTACATTCTTTAGCTTAAGCTCTCCAAAACTGTAGTACTTTTTATTTTACTGCAATAAACTGCAAATAAAACTTGTAATTGAACAGACTTGCCACCAGGTGTCATTTTTGTTTAACTTTAAAACTGAATTTGGGGGGAAGAGGGGGAGCCATTGCTTTAAGATTTACTGTTAGGCCCTCAAAGTGGGAGAAGTTCTGCAGAGATCTACACAAAACTACAGGTAAAAAAATTCACCCAGTAAACATCCTTTTAAAATTTTAAGTCACTTAAAAAATGTCATAAAAAATAAATGGGAGAAAACATCTTTTGATAAACAGGACAAAGATTCAAGTTCAGTTTTGTATTATTGAAAAATAATTAGGCCAGGCATGGTGGCTCATGCCTGTAATCCCAGCACTTTGGGAGGCCAAGGTGGGTGGATCATCTGAGGTCAGGAGTTCAAGACCAGCTTGACCTACATAGTGAAACCAGTCTCTACTAAAATACAAAAATTAGCTGGGCGTGGTGGTGGGCACCTGTCATCCTAGCTACTTGGGAGGCAGAGGTTGCAGTGAGCCAAGATCATGCCATTGTACTCCAGCCTGGGCAACAGAGCAAGACTCCCTCTCAAAGTAATAATAATATATAATATGGGGACAGAGAAGAGAAAGGAAAAACAAATGAAAGGGAGGGGAAAAAAATGAAATAGAACCAAAAAAGAAGTAGGAAGAACAGAGAAAAAGAATGTTCCCTTTTTAAAATCATTATCTTTTTAGGCAGTCTCATCGTTTTAAAAACAACATCCACTACAAATGTATTAAAATTACAAAATAATATTTCTGCCACATGGCTTACATTATCTTACACCCTGTTAAGAAACTATCTGCCTCTCAATGAAATCCATCCAAACTGGACACAAGCCAAGACCTGACAAAGCAGAAAGCACATGGACCGAGCTTCGAGGACAACGGACCAGGGTCACACTGTGGCCTTCACAGGCTGAGTGATCTCTGCAACTGACTAAGTCTCCTTGAGCCTCAGTTTTAAATCTGTAAGTGAGGATAATGTCACCTACCTCAGAGTAATTAAAATAAGTAAAAACACATGTTGTATGGGAAATGCACGTTGCCTCAGAGACAGTAAACTCTTAATATTTTCTAAATCTGATTCTGTTCTATGTTAAATATTTAAGTTTGACACTATTTCCTAATATGAACCTTTTCCATTCAGCTATTTCTCACTTCCTCATCCCAGAACACTTTTTTCCCCCTCCTCTCTAAATCTTAACCAGATTGAAAGGAAGAACCTCTCAATGACTCTCAATACCCTTCCATCTGTTACAAGTTAACATTTTCTTGTTTACTTAATGACACTACTAAGTTTTCTTCTAATTACTTCATATATCCCTAGTCCTGTTCACCCAATAGTAAGTATTGGGAACTAATCTTAGAAATTAAAAAACAAGCTGGGCGTGGTGGCTCATGTCTGTAATCCCAGCACTTTGGGAGGCCGAGGCAGGTGGATCACGAAGTCAGGAGTTCAAGACCAGCCTGACCAACATGGTGAAACCCCATCTCTACGAAAAATACAAAAATTAGCTGGGTGTGGTGCCGTGTGCCTATAATCCCAGCTACTCGGGAGGCTGAGGCAGGACAGTTGCTTGAATCCGGGAGGTGGAGGTTGTGGTGAGCCAAGATTGTGCCATTGTACTCCAGCCTGGGTGACAGAGCGAGACTCCATCTCAAAAAAAAAAAAAATGAAAATTAAAAAACAATAATTTTCTATCTAGAATTATTATCCATCCATTTTACTCTATCAACAAGTATCTATGGAGCACCTGATATGAACAGTCAAGGCACTATATGCTGGAGAGATGGAATAAAAGTATAAGACACAAAGTATAGCTGTCAACCTAATAAAGGGAGAAGAGGAGAGGCAAGCCCGGGAGGCAGAAGGAGGCATTCAAGTGGCTCCATGGTGAGAGTGTCAGCTGGAGATAAACTTATCATTTGGACATCAATAACATTTTATTGAGCACTAGTTATATGCAAAGCCCTCACGAGCTTTATCAAGTCAAGATTTTGATAATTTAATAGCCCCAAAAGTGACTTCTCTGAAAAGCTGACATTTTCTTACAGGTTAGAACACACTGGGGCCTAACAGTTAATTGCTTATTTGCTTTTGTTTTTAGAGTTGTTTAATCTTGAAATAAAAGCTGATTTCATCATTAAATTCTAGTTTCTGCTCATTCATAAAGCATGTTATGTTGTTTTTTAATTGAGGACGTTTTGCTATATTGCTCAGACTGGTCCTGAACTCCTCCTAGGCTCAAGTGACCTCCTACCTCAGCCTCCTAAGTAGCTGGGATTGCAAGCATGTGCCACCACTCCTGGCTAAGAATGACATGTTTAGAACTAGACTTTGTCTGCTTTAAGGCCTGTTTGCCTTTTGTTTATTGAGATTAGTGGATCTGAGGATTATATTTGGAACCAACATTTAAAACATATCCTAATTTATCATTTAATTGGATTTCGTGACAATATATACAAACGAAGAGTTAAAAACACAGATGTAAATTAACTGAATAGGGTGTATGTGTGAGAGAGAGAAGAGACAGAAAAGACAGGAGGGGAGGGGAAAGGACCAAGAAAACCAGGAATAAATATGCCATCCTCTGTAAACAGTGTCTTATTAAAACTTTAAGAAGTTTACTTGGACTGTGTATTTTACATATGATTCTGCATTTTGCAGATGAGGAAACTCTGGTTCAGAGAAGTTATGTAGGGGTACACAGCTAGAAGGTGGCAGAACGGGTTCAATTCTTGTTCTGTCTGATTTCCAAACCCATGTTCTCGTCACTGTATGAAACTGTATGAGAAAGTAGATCCAGCAGTTCTTGATGAGCTATAGTAACAGCATTTGGCCATCAGTTGCTCTTTATCACAAACACTCTGCAGCTTTGGCTCTGTGGCTCTGCACGCTCCGCCTCCCCTTTTTCTTTATCTTCTCTAGTCCACTAACTACATGCCTTGCTCAGTTCTGCCCTTGGCTCACTACTCTCTAAATATTCTTTTTTAGTGATCGTATCTACCACAAAGATTTCAGTCATCACTTCTCAGTAATGTGGCAATCTGGGCTTCTACCACTAGTAGTAATTGCCTGCTAAACATTTACACTTGCTCTGCCAGCTGTTCCCTTCACCTCAACATGACTCAAACTTACTACATCATCAGTCTTTGCCATATCCTTTCTCCCCTTGGTCTCCCTAATGCTTTTTGTAGTACAGATGGGACAAGGCTTCTGCGTCATCCTTTACTCTTCCTTTTCCTTCATCCCTCATTTAAGGATACTCGTTGGTCATCTAGTCTGGTCCTTTCTTCACTGACAGTTGAATTCAGAGGCACCTCTTCCATTCAAAGTGTTACCATTCAAGTTATACTCCCACCACTACCACTTTATGCATAAATTACAGCTACCTTGATTCCCTTCATCCTGCACACCACTAACAGATTTTTATCAGCAGATTGCTCTGAGGGGAAATTCCTGGCTGAAAAGCCTCCCGTGGCTTCCCACTGTCTAGGACCTTTATGCCGGTGACCCATCTGCTTTTATATTCTCATTTCCTCTATTCCTCTATGTATTTTCTAAATAAAATCTATGTAAATTCAATCATTTGAAGTTCCCTGTACATAACTTATACTTTCTTTGTTTTGCCCCATTGCTCATTTATTCAGCCTGGAATGTTTTCTCTCCTCAATTTCTCCCTATTGAAACCCTAAGCACCTGTCAATGCCACCTATTCTGTGAAATCTTTTCTCTTCACCCCTTTGAACTTGTGCATGTGTCTGGTCATTCTGAGGAGGGATAATATCTTATTTTGGATCACTCTCCCAACTCATTCAGTAGTAGACATAAGGCTTTGGGAAATGCAAACACTCAATATGTGTTTATGAAATGAGCAATGGGAGTGAAATGAAAAATTCAAAACTGCAATCACCGAGAGGCACCTTTTCTAATAATTACTGGAATATACCATCTAAAAATTACCAGGATCATTTGCCTTTCTAATTGAATGAGTTGAGAATATCTATGATGGAATACTGCTGATGTGAATTCTAGTCCTTGAAACAATAACAAATGTTGAGAGCCATGCTCTTCAGCCTCTAGTTACCGCTCCAGGTTGCTAAGATGGGGGAAAAAAATCCTTGGCCTACTGTTTCCGGAAAACAGTTAAAGATTCTAGTTGATCCTTGCTTTCTCAAGACTCTTATTAAGATGAAAAGTATGTTTTATTTATTAATTTGTTTACCCTCAGAGGTTGACTATGTGAATAAGAAATGAATTTTCTTATTGACCAAGGTCAAGAAGGCAAAAGTAGCGTAACTGCAATACGGTCTAGCACACTAAAGAGAAGAAATGAAATCATCAGGATGTTAGAAAAGCAAAATAACAAGCATTTGCCTTTTTTAGGTTTCAGTGAAGACAAATCCTGCTTTTTAGATTTTAGAGGTTTCTGCATTCCCTTTATATCAATTATTAATATCTTTTGAAGTTTCCAGTCTAGAGCTGGAACCTAAGGTTACAGACAGAAGCCAACTCACATGAATTCTGCCATCTTTGATGGCAGGACCATCTTCAGCAAGACGAAGGATGAACAGCCCCATGTTGTACTCCTTCCCCCCTCGGAGGCTGAATCCAAAGCCCCGGGGGCCTCTCTCCAGCTCTACTGGGTAACAACCAAGGCTCTAGAGAGAAAGAAGTATAAGAAAAGCAAGTTCTCATGGATTGTTTATTTACATTTTGAAGAAAGATTACTTCTATAGCTGGGAGAAATGATATATACTCTCAATGTGCATTTCTATATTGTAAAGAAGGAATATAAATTTTGGTGGAAGGGCTACTTAATTTTGATAAATGCAGTGTAGATTAATCTGAAGGTTACATGTCTTCTCTAGTTGGTCAGTGTGCAATGGAACAATCAGAGAACAGAATTTTGGAAAGTGCATCCTCTAAGTCGAGTTTGACTAATTTTTCTGAAAAACAAATAACAAGCAAAAAAACCCTAATTTGATTATTTAAAATACTATTTACTTCTAAGTACTTAACCAAGGGTTCAAAGTTCTCCTGCCCTAGGGGAAACTTTTCTTTCACTCCTGACATTCTCTCATGGATGCCAGCAGAATGCCAAACACATGGCAGGTCTTCAAGAACTATTAGTTTTGGAAACAAATTTATCTGAATTAATTTGCAATAAAAATTCAACAATGCCAGTGATATGGCAACTCAAAATATCACTCCACATCTAGAGGATGTTTGTTTACCTGATTGTGCCGAGTGCCTACAACTGAGATTACTGCAGTGTCAGGCTGTGCAAGGTGCTTGTGGTCTGACCAAGAATGTCTGTAGGAGGTGGAGACATCTTTTCCAATTTCACCTTCTAGGGCACTTCTACAAGACAGAGAAATCAAGTCACTCTCTGAACTGAGAAAATGAAAAACGGTCTAAAGGCAGATTAATTTCTTTTCTTTTAAAAGCTCAACTTTGCCATTTTCCCTCTGACAAACCACTATGACGACAAACTATATCTGAAATCAGAGAGGTACTAGGAGAAACCCCGTCATTAACGCCAGCATAGCTCGTAGTCTGTCAACATCCCCAATTTTTTTTAAGGACATCTCAGAGCAGTTTATATCAAAGAAAACTGCAATCAAATAACTACACCAGAGGGCAGATAAGCTGACCTTGTCACAGTGAAAAATGGCTCTCCTGCAGCACCAATGCCCGTAAAGATGCTGGATTTTTGGAAATCTAGTTTTGTTTCATGGCTAATATTTTCAGTGAAGGAGGACAGAAATACACACAAAATCCTGCTCTGCTCAGGTGGTCTGATAACATAGCAATCCATATGGGTCTGCAGCTTCCCTATGAAAACTACTGAAGAGCAAGAGTAGCAGAGCCAGATGCCACCATCGTTTCTTTCTAGTCCTCAAATGTCAGGCATGATTGGATAATTATGCTGTGCCTGGGACGGAGGCTGGGAGAGGGATGATGGCACTGAATGGGTGGAGGCAATGGGGAAGTAGCTGAGGAACAGGCGAGAGTATTAATTTTGACCTCAACAGCTGGCATCTGCATTACTGTATTGGGGGGTGGATGACGGGGAACGGGATTATGAAGAGTTGAGCAATAAGGAGAGAATAAGAAAAAAAAACACCTGAGAATAGCCCCACCTGTCCCCAGGTATGTGGTTGGCCTGTGACTGTCCCATGGGCCTGTGCTGCAGGGCTGGGCTTTGCCTGGCTGAGTTTGTTCCTGATGGTGGACCATGATGCTCTGTTCAAATGAGAAAACAATAGAAATAAGAATTTGTACATAAAATGTGAAGGCCGAGTGGATCTGTGAAAGTGAGATGGTAACAGATGGCTGTTGCTGCCTGACTTTAGTGTCTTTAGCATGAATAGCACTATTGTCAGCTGTCTGGAACTGGCACAGTAGCATCTTTTCTCCTGTGGCTTTTGATGACTCTTCATGTCTCAAGAGAACAGGAATCATATTACGTCCCCATTTTCACCTTTGTTTTAGTCATCCATACAACATAAAATGCAGAAATCAACATAATATTTATAGAGAAGACAGAGCTCTAGGAATATTCTATGGGTTTCCAGAGCAGACACCTAATAACTGGTAACCCACTCTAGATAACGAAGCCAGGTGTCAGGAATGCTGGAACATGGAGGCCAGTCTGCAAGCCACACTCACACCTTTGAACCTGCATCTTTAATAGAGGAGGAGTTATTTTGCCTGATACCAAGAACCAAAGACAAACTTATAGGATCATCCTGAGGGCTAATAAATGTTTATAAATATCCTACTGCTTCTATTTTCTCAGAACACAAATATAGGTGAAAAACATTGCATTTATTTATGTATAATTCCCAACAGCTCTGGACCCCCTGCTGTTCCTCGAAGGCAGCTTTCATAGCTAAGCATGGTGACTGTCTGCACCTAGAACTAGATGGCAAGGAGGCAACAATTAAATGAGATACCTAAGGCTGGCAGACTCATATTTTTAAAGTTGAAACTTCTGAACATTTTATTATGTTTAAATATAAAAGTACACGATATTTGAAGTATCAGAGAGAGGGAGCACAGCTTAATGATTAAGATCGTGAACTCTGAGCAAGATGGACAGAGTTTAAGCCTGACTGCATCATTTACTAGCTACGCGGCTACGTGTTCTTCAGCAAATCTGTTATGTTCTCTGTGCTTCGAATCATCTTGTCTATAAAAGGGGAAATACAGTTACCTCACTGGGTTATAGTATCAAAGGAGCTTATTAATGTACATGCTTAGAATAGTGGCTGGCATATAATAGTCACAATATAACAGTTTTTATTTTAACTATCATCATTATCATCATCATCATCAAAATGATAGCTCTCATTTGGGGTTGCATTTTTCCTTAAGCATATATTCTGAAATCTTTACCTTGCTTTATAAAAATGTTAAGTGTAGAGGATATTTTAAGTTAGAAAAATGTGGAAGCTGATAAAACCGGAATCTTAGAATAGCAAAAATCTCATGTTAAAGATAAGAGATATGAATATTAGGAAGCAGTTTCCACTGAGAAAGCTAAAACTTCAGGCTTTACTATAATACATGAGTCACTATTTTATGGCTTGGATTAAGTTGTTAGTTTCCAAAGTTCTGTGAGACTAAAAACACAGATAAATCGCTTATTTTTATGGAAAAACTGCTTGTGTCTAGAAGCTAAAGAATACTCTAAAAACACACGCAAGAGAGTAGAAAGTGGCAGGAGGACAGAAATGGTCTACAGCCAAGCCAAGTGGCCCCTGAGGAGTTCTATGCTCTCTGGCTGCTGGGCTTAGGTGTGAATATGGGTTTAACAATGTGTACCAGACCTGGAGATGCAGAGCCAACCTCTGGAGCAGAACCTACCCAGAGGGTTGTGTTTCCTCTTTAAAGTCAAGTATTCCAGGAAGGGAGGGTGGGGGTGGAGTGGGCTTTGAGTGGGCTATGAACTTTTTTTTTTTTGAGACCTGGAAATTGGTTGCCCTTTTATATTGCTATCATGAATTTTATTTTTCCTGAGTAACTTTAACAAGTTGCTTACACTGACCACCTAACTGCTCTTTTTGCCACCAAAGATTACAGTTTTAACACACAGGTTGAAACATGCCAGTGCCTTGGATAAAAACCTATAGTGGTCCTTATTTGCAAAGGTATATGCCACAACTGAGAAAAATAAAATAAAAATAAAAAAAAGAAGAAAAAACAGACAAACAAAACCTACGGTGGGCTGGGTGCGGTAGCTCACGCCTGTAATCCCAGTGCTTTGGAGGCCAAGGCGGGTAGATCACCTGAGGTGGGAGTTTGAGACCAGCCTGGCCAACATGGTGAAACCCTGTCTCTACTAAAAATACAAAAATTAGCCAGGTATGGTGGCACACACCTGTAGTCCCAGCTTCTTGGAAGGCTGAGGCAGAAGAATTGTTTGAATCCAGGAGGTAGAGGTTGTAGTGAACCGAGATTATACCACTGCACTCCAGCCTGAGTGACAGAGCGAGACTCTGTCTCAAAACAAAACAAAAAAACCTATGGTGTGTTTTCTTGCTCATAAGCTACTATCCAACCTTGTTACCCAGGCACTCCTGCCTTTCCATTTCACCTCATGTTCAAAATGTCACCTCCTCTGTGAAATCCTGCCTGGCTCCTTAAGCACACTGTGATCACAATGTTCTCACAGTATTTCCCACATTGTGTCAAAAGCTGGCAGAACACTTGACTCTCCTGCTAGACTCTGAATGCCTTGATTGCAAGAGACACCTCAGTTATCTCAATATTTCTGTACTCACTAGACATTTCCAGAAGTTCTTCCACATTTGCTTCCGGGGTATGTCCATTTCAAGTTACCTGTCTCCAAACCTTAGTGCCTAGTATAGAGTTGGATTCTCTTCTGTTGATGTAAATTCATGGTTACTATTAAGGGGATAGAAACTGATAAGGGAAAATTCTATCTACCGACAAGATGACTGGGAGATACTTGCACCTTTGCATGTGGTCATATTGGCTTTACTACCTTGGCTATAAAAATGTGTGTATAACATCAGAGCAGGACAACAGAAATAATCTGACCAATTCCAAGTTATCCTCTAACTTCCATTCTAGATGAGAGATTTCAGTTCTAGGCAAAATGTACCATAAATTGGTGCTTACTTTTAAAGTTACGTGTTTTCTGTTGTCTTCATCAAGTTTAAGTAAAACTTCCTATCACTGGTATCCTTTTCATTTTCACTCCTTCAACCAGTGCTACATGCTACATGGCGTCTCCATTTTTTTTCTGTTATAAGCTATTTTACTTCACAAAGTCAAATATTTATTCCATAATGTCTAACAGGCCTATCTTCTCTCTGAATTTTATTTGAAAATTCTTTTTTTTTTTTTTTTGATGGAGCTTCACTCTTGTTGCCCAGGCTGGAGTGCAATGGCACAATCTTTGCTCACCGCAACCTTCACCTCCCAGGTACAAGCGATTCTCCTGCCTCAGCCTCCTGAGTAGCTGGGATTACAGGCATGCGCCACTATGCCTGGCTAATTTTGCATTTTTAGTAGAGACGGGGTTTCTGCATGTTGGTCAGGTTGGTCTCAAACTCCTAACCTCAGGTGATCCACCTGCCTCAGCCTCCCAAAGTGCTGGGATTACAGGTGTGAGCCACAGCGCCTAGCCTTGAAAATTCTTAAAATAGTAAAGCAATGGGTTAAGTATAGCTCTCCCTTGATGAGAATTAAATTTTTGCGGGGCTTTCTGTGTGTAAGTATAAGCGTACCTTATTTTAGTACACTTCACTTTATTGCTTTTTTTTTTTTTTTTTTTTTTTTTAGAAAGATTCTTGGTCTGTCGCCAGGCTGGAGTGCAGTGGCGCGATCTCGGCTCACTGCAACCTCCGCCTCCCGGGTTCAAGCAATTCTCCTGCCTCAGCCTCCCGAGAAGCTGGGACTACAGGTGTGTGCCACCACATCTAGCTAATTTTTGTATTTTAGTAGAGACAGGGTTTCACCATGTTGGTCAGGATGGTCTCGATCTCTTGACCTCATGATCCACCCACCTCAGCCTCCCAAAGTGCTGGAATTACAGTCATGAGCCACCGCGCCTGACCTTTTATTGTATTTTTTATAAATTGAAGGTTTATGGCAACTCTGCATTGGGTGAGTCTATTAGTGCCATTTTTCCAACAGCATGTGTTCACTTTCATGACTATGTCACAATTTGGTAATTCTTCCAGTATTTCTAACTTTTTCATTATTATCATATCTGTTAGGGTGGTCACTGATCTTTGATCTTTATATTCTTGTACCCACTGGAAATTCCCAGTTCTTCCACCTTTGCTTACTGGGTATGTCAATTTCAAGTTACTTGTCTCTAATTGTTTTTGTGTGCCATGAACCACACTCATATAAAACGGCAAACATAATCGATAAATATGTGTGTTCTGAGTGCTCCATCAACTAGCCTTTCCCCATCTTTCTCCCTCTCCTCAGGCCTCTCCATTCCCTGAGACACACAATATTGAAATCATGACAATTAATAACCTTACAATGTCCTCTATGCAGTCAAGTGAAAGAAAGAGTTGCATGACTCTCACTTTACATCAAAAGCTTAAGCTTAGTGAGGAGGGCATGTTGAGACCTGAGACAGGCTGAAAGCTAGGCCTCTTGTACCAGTTAGCCAAGTTGTGAATGCAAAAGAAAAGTTCTTGAAGGAAATTGTAAATATTACTCCAGTGAACAAACGAATGATAAGAAAATGGGCTGGCCATGGTGGCTCACACCTGTAATCCCAGCACTTTGGGAGGGTGAGGCGGGAGGATCACCTGAGGTCAGGGGTTCGAGACCAGCCTGGCCAATATGGTGAAACCCCCTCTCTATTAAAAATATATAAAAATTAGTTGGGCATGGTGGTGCATGCCTGTAATCCCAGCTACTGAGGAGGCTGAGGCAGGAGAATAGCTTGAACCCGTTACGCAGAGTTTGCAGTGAGCCAAGATCATGCCACTGGACTCCAGTCGGGGTGACAGAGTGAGATTCTGTCTCAAAAAAAAAAAAAAAGAAAATGAAACAGCCTTATTGCTGGATACGGAGAAAGTTTTAGTAGTCTACATAGAAGATCAAACCAGCCACAATATTCTCATTAGCCAAAGCCTAATCCAGAGCAAGTCCCTAACTCTCTTCTATTCTGAGAGCTGAGAGAGCTACAGAAGAAAAGTTTGAAGTGAGAAGAAGCTGGTTCATGAGGTTTAAGGAAAGAAGTCATCTCCATAACATAAAACTATCAGGTGAAGCAGCAAGTGCTGATACAGAAGCTGCAGCAGCTTTTCCTGAAGATTCAGCTAATATTATTGGTGAAGGTGGCAACACTAAACAATAGATTTTCAAGGTAGACAAAACAGCCTTCTATGAGAAGAAGATGCCATCTAGGACTTTCATAGCTAGAGAGGAGAAGTTAATGCCTGGCTTCAAAGCTTCAAAGGACAGGCTGACTCTCCTGTTACGGGCTAATGCAGCTGGTAAATTCATATGCTTATTTACCACTCCAAAAATCTTAGGGCCCATAAGAATTATGCTAAATCTACTCTGCCTATGCTCTAAAAATGGAACAATAAAGCCTGGATAATAGCACATCTGTTTACAGCATGATTTACTGAATAATTTAATCCCACTGTTGAGACCTACCACTCAGAAAAAAAGATTCCTTTCAAAATATTACTGCTTACTGACAATAGTCACTCAAGAGCTTTGATGGAGAAATACAAAGAGATAAATGTTGTTTTCATGCCTTCCAACACAACATCCATTCTGTAGCCCATGGATCAAGGAGTAATTTTGACTTTCAAGTCTTAGTATTTAAGAAATACATTTGGTAAGCTATAGCTGCCACAGACAGTGATTTTTCTATGGATCTGGGCAAAGCAAATTGAAAACCTGGAAAGGATTCACCATTCCAGATGACATTAAGAATATTTGTTCAGTATGATGTTTTAAGAAATTGCTACACCCACCTCAACCTTCAGTAACCACCACCCAAATCAGTCAGCAACTATCAACATCAAGGCAAGACCCTCCACCAGCATAAAGATTAAGACTTACTAAAGGCCCAGATGATCATTAGCATTTCTTAGCAATAAAGTGTATTTTCATTATGATATGTATATTGTTTTTTGAGACATATTGCTATTGCACACTTAAGAGATTATAATATAACTTCTATATGCACTAGAAAACCAAAACATTCATGTGACTCACTTTATTGCAACATCCAATACCTAATAGCAGTGGCCTATAACTGAACCTGCAGTATCTCCAAGGTATGCCTATAATAATGCACTTAACAGAAAGCATATTTTCAAAAGATAAAAACAAAATCCACAGTTACCTACAGCAATAAACATTATAATCTATGGAGAATCATCTTACCAAGAGTAAATAAGAACCCTATGAGAGAACATTTTAAAACTCTATTAAGGGACATAAAAGATGATCTAAATAACTGGAAAGACATTCCATGATCTTAGGTGGGATGACTTAATACGTAAAGATATAAATTCTCCTCCCCCACACAAAATATATATATATATACACACACACATATATATTTATATATATAGACACACAATATATCCCCAAAAACTGAACTTCAATTTTTTTGGAGGAGCTCAATAATTTGCTCTAAAATTTTATATAGAAATGTTCCATGAATATGTAGTCAATTTTGAGAGACAGGTTTGCCCTAATAAGCAGATATATTAGGATGTATCACAAACTTACAGATAAAAAAATAATGAAAAATACACACACACATATATTATCAGCCCAAGAACAAATAAACTAATACAACAGAATAGAGAACTTGGAGACTCATGCTTAAAGGGGAAGTTGATATATACAGGAGAAATGGCATCACAAGTAAATAGAGTGAAGAAGTACTGTCTAATAGCTGGTGTTGGGAAAACTGGCTCATGATAGGAATAAAAACTAAAACTACATCCCTCCTAAAACTACATACAAAGGTAGGCTCCAGATGAATTAAAGACCTAAGTACAAAAATCAAAATTATAAATCTGGTATTAGATCATATAAAAGAAAAATCTCTACGGTGTGGGGGAAAAATGACTTAAAATGTCAAGAGTTTAAGCTACAGGTAAAACGTGACAAATTTGATTATCTCTAATTAAGAATTTCTGTAGGAGAGAGATCCAAGATGGCCGATTAGCAACAGCTCAGGATTGTAGCTCCCAGTGAAAGCGCAGAGAGCGAGGGGATGCCGCAATTTCAGATGAATTTCTGTTGCCCACAAACTGGGAGCTACCCAGTGGAGGAGCCACACGGGTCGCCAGCGCGACTCTTTTGGCCAGCGTGGCTGTTTTGCTGGCGCCCCGGCGCAGCGCTTCTCAGTGCGGAGTATGCGGGACTGGGTGCCCTTTGAGTTGGGCTCGGCTGGTCCCATCCCCACAAGGAGAACAGCAATTGGAAGCGCTGAGGACTGAGAGTTTCACAGTAAGCACAGCTGAATCCGGGAAGGCCTAGCTCTGTGGGGAAAGGGAGTCCGCCGAAGGAAAACTAAGAAACAGAAAAAACTTCATCACCAACAAGCCGGACGTCCACTCAGACCCAATCTGAAAGTCGGCAATTACAAAGACAACAGGTGGATAAATCCACAAAAATGGCAAGAAACCAGTGCAAAAAGGCTGAGAACACCCGAAATCAGAATGCTTTTCCTCCTACAGGGGATCACAGCTCCTCATTGGCAAGAGAACAAGGCCTGATGGAGAATGAGTGCGATGAACTGACAGAACCAGGCTTCAGAAGGTGGATAATAAGAAACTTTTATGAGCTAAAAGAACATGTACTAACCCAATGCAAAGAAACTAAGAACCTTGAAAGAAGATTTAACGAAATGCTAATGAGAATGGATAACTTAGAGAGGAATATAAATGAATCGATGGAGCTGAAAAACACAACACGAGAACTTCGCGAAGCATGCACAAGTTTCAACAGCCGAATTGACCAAGCAGAAGAAAGGATATCAGAGGTCGAAGATCAACTCAATGAAATACAACAAGAAGT